>CAIGRP010088154.1:0-21584 GCA_903798385.1 Fraxinus cuspidata
GTAGAAAAAAGAATTTTGAATAGTGATTTTAAGGAGAATGTATCGTTAAAAAGTAGATAAAAGTTTTTGGCATACGTGTAGAATATTTTATTACATGAATTTGTGGTTGAAAATGATTCTATAAAATAAAGTAATGAAGATTGCTTATTAATTTCAGTAAAACGGAAACCGAATTGAAGTCTCGATCCATTAACTATTAATAAATAAAAGCAATAAACGTCCTTGCAAATTTGATCTGCATCATTAAATTAAATAATTTATTCGTTCATTACTAATTTTTAGTAAATTTAAGATATCCAATTTAGTTAATTTGATACTTCATTAATTATCATATTGATGTGCAAATAAATCAAGGTAAGTTTACGTACTTGTTTGGCTACTCGGCTTAAAATAAGTGGGTCCCAGGGGCAATGTAATAAAAATAAAAAATAAAAAATTAATCACCTTATAAAATACACAATACATTTTTCGTGAAATAATACAAAACAAGTTGTAACTATTTTTAATCCAATAAAAAATATAATTATTTTTGCGTTCAAAATTAACACAAACAATCGCATTTATCAGAGCCTAAAACCCACTCTCCATTGATTCTTCTGTTCTTTCATTTACCACAAGGTACGATTGCTTTTTACGCGCTAATTTTATTTATTTATTTATCGTTTTCTTTCTCACTTTAATGATTGTGATAATAATTGATTATATTTCTTGCTTTCCTTTTCTTTGATTTCTTCACTTTTGTATTTAATTTGTTGTTTTTGCTATAACTGAATTCAACCATGGAATCTATGTTGAATTGCAGGATGTATTTTTACTAGTTTGTGTTGTACAGTTTTATTAATATGGTCAATAGAATTCTGAGTGTGGATGTAAAAGATGTGTAACTCACTACTAAACAGTTTGGTTTAGAAAGCAATGCCCGTGGTGCAAGATCCATTTTTTTCAATTGTATGAGTAAGCAAATAGACTATTAAGAGACAAGAAAGAGAGATTATTAATATTCACCAAAAATTAAGTTAGCTCAAGGGGGACAGAATGAGGATATCTTGGTATTGTAATGGTGTAGAGTTTGATTTGAGAGATGAAACGGGTAAAGGTCATCATCTTCCCTCCATACCGCCTTTTTGGCAACTGATCCCTATTCTCCAAGTTCTCGGGATTATTTGTAACTGTCTCGTCAAATTTTGCCATAGAATCTATGAACCTGAAACAAATGCTACTCCACGCTTAATGCTTCCTGACTTGAAACTGAAATCTTTAGCAGTTTAAGGAAGCCACCTAACTATATGGCGAAGTTTGGGCTGCCGATAAATAGTTAAGGGTTGGCTTAGAACTGAACAGATGGGCAGGATTGAAGACAATCGTGGTAAAGAGCAGACTGGCTAGTGTGAGGCAGCTGCTTCATAGATTGATTTGACCAACCTCATCCTTGAATAATTTAGCCATATTTTCTGGTTGCCATTGAGCATGTTTTAGCCATGAGCTCATTCTGCGGAAGTTTTGTTTCTTTACTTACATCCCTGCTGAGAGTTATCTGCTATAAAGTCATTGCGGTCAATTGCCAGATTAGAGACTCAACCATGTTGAACTCTGCCATCTCTATGCAGGATCCATTCTCACCTCCTCTGTACTTTCATTCTCCTTATCTGACTAGTCTCCTATCTTTTCCCGAACAAGAAGTTGGTAAGGTTAATTTCTTTGCTCTCACATTATAGGTCTTGAAAGAAAGAAAAATATTTTACATCCGTGATGAATTTCTTTATTTTATATTTGCCTCAATCTTATTTTCCAAAGTTTGGGCTAATCACGGTTTAAAGCTCTAACAAAGATAATCAATCTTGTTAATTAAATAAGTAATCTACCTCATTCTATACATCCCAAGCTCACTTGAGGGTGGTAATGGATAATTGTAATAAAATATGATGAAACACGCAATGAACAACATAGGTTTCCTTAGGTGATGATTGAGGGCGTGCATGGGGGCGGGCAATGGTGGTTTAATGAAGGAATGTATGGCCAGATGGTGTGGTGATTTCTGGTGGGAACCAATTTCATTTTTAGGCTCGATTAGCAGTCATAGGACTTATCTGACATAAGGACTTACATTAAGGACATTCAGTCAGGGTTAAAGACTGAAGCAATCTCAAAGGCAATTACATTAATCAGGTACGTTTATTACTCCTGAATAAGATTGTAGCAATCCGAAAGGGTATTACATTAATCAGGCCCACATTTATTACTCCTAAATGAGATTCTTTTCCACAAAGAAAGTTATTTATGATTACAAGATAGCGCACACAAACAGCTACTCACATTCCAATCACATCCACAGGCTCAGCTCTAAAATGAATAAGATTCTCTAGGATCAGTTTTATTTATGATGACAACTAAGCCCACCCACCCACACTCACACTCACACTCACACTCACAAACACCGCTCCCAAGAAACTTCTCTTTTGGACGGAGTTTTCAATGATGACAGCACGATACACGTGTCCATTGACATTGACATGCACAAGACACGTCTCAGCTAAGTTCAAATTATAACACTCATCTACAGCACACCTCACACACTTCTACAAAGCGCTTTCAAGATATACACAACACATACACAGAGCAATCAAGAATAAGAGAAAATGGTGCCAGAAGAGATAAAGAAACAGATCATGCTCGACCTGTTTGGTTATCAATCAGATGAAAATGAGGAGGAGCCCAATCCTCAACCTATCTTTGCAAGTGTATAGATATAGATTTTTTTTTTCTTTTTTTCATGTCCAAATAAACTTTGCTAACTCAGATCTAGTTATGCCAGTTTTTCAAAAAATCCCAAATTTTTAAGTTTTTCCCTTTCTAAGAACTCCAAATTTGTCCTATCAATTTGCTTTGTGCATGCATGCACGCGTGTGCATCGGAGGAGTTTTGTGTTGAAGGGAAAATATATCATTTGTTTATTTTTTGGCTGTTAAAGTTGATCTAAATCAGGAATTCACTGCATAATTGATTGTTTACTCCTAATTCTTTTTCTTAATTTTGAATTACATAATTCATTGTAATGTAGTTAGTTAAAATAAACCTTTGGTGTTAAGAGCAATGAACCGGGTTCTCTTTCCCATGGTTTAGAAAATTCTGACCGTGGCCTCCCTTAGAGTGAGTCGAACAAAATTGCTCAAGGATCTGATTGTGTCGCAGTTTTTGGTGGCGTAAAATTCAACCGAGTCAGGCACACGCTTCACATCACCGCCTCAAGGCTTGTGGGCGTGCACTCCTTAACTTTTTAGACTTATTTACTTTACTTTAGGTGTGGGCTCACGAAACATTGTAAGTTTTGATTGACCAGTGTGCAAATAGCCCACCCTTACTAAAACAATAAAAACTCGTGCTTCACATAGACCTTGTATTTCTCGTAGACCCATTGTGGTAATAGTCTACTGTCCAACCAACTAAAGTAATAATTTCATTTTTGTTACATTATATATTTTTCTTTTGTTTTGTTTGCATATTTTAAGTTGTTTTGTTATGAATTTTGAAGAGTGTTTATTATTTATTATGTGATAATTTTGTATTTTAATAATTTTTTGACATTGTTTTGGTTTGCTATGTGGCTTATGCCCCGAGATGTACACATTGCCCCACAAAGGAAAATTACCTCAGTATTTGATTACACCTTTTTAAACATTGCTTATCCCTAATTTTCTTATAGAATCTAAGCATGAATATCTTTGTACACGGTTCTTTAATATATGTATGTTTGAATGTGTCTATGTGTAAAAAATTTCCTTTATTTTAACTTAGTAAAAATTTTAGAGTTGAATGCTATAAAAGTGTCTGCATTGTGCATATGCCGTTTCGAGCTTAGGCTCATGAACCAATTTGATTTGATCTCGCAATTAAAAATGATTTTATTAAGTATTAATAAATATCATATATTGTTTTAATATAAATCCAATGAATTCCTAATCTCAAATTTTCATAATTTTTATTGAGAGAAGTAATGCAGCCACAAGTGTTGCAGTTGCTTCATCATAGTCCATGGCATGCATGATTAAGCTACGAGTTGCAGTAACAAAAAACTTAAAGTGGCTGCTCTGTAAGACTAGAGATACAACCTAAGATGAACTCAAATGATATCCTAACAAAATAATGCACATGGATAACAAAATATTTTTGCAAAAAGGATAAGATAGGATTAAAAAATGTTCATATCCTTGTACCATAACGGAAAAAATATGTCGAATTCCTGTATAGAAGGATAGATGACTTAATCATTTATGCGACTAGGTTATAATTATCCATTCTGCTATTATTTGTTGTGTTTATAGTGAAATCTACCCGTACGCCATTTTAACCCCATTGTTAGTTGCGGTAACCTGTGAATTGGCATTTAAGTCTATCAGAGTGGAAGGTAGCCGATTGTTGTGCAGATGTGATGTTTAACATCACTGCATATGATGAAGCATCACATACTGAAGCCTATCTAATCATGCATGCATGGATTAAGATATTACATTTATCAACTAGGTTAGGTTACATAATAACTGAATTAGATTAAATTGCTTCTTTGCATGTGATAAATTATGACGTACCCCAGCCAAGGTCATGCATGCACGGAGTAAGATATCATGGTTATCTACTCGGTTAGTAATAACTGAATTAGATCGAATTGCATCTTTGTAAGGATGAAGCTCACATACTGGATCCTGTCTGGTCACCAAGCTTTAACATAATTTTTGTCTGATTAGTATCTTTTTTTTCCTTGAATTTCTAGAAAAAGTCAGTAAGTGGCAATAGGTTTGGGAATTTCTCTTGCAGAAACCTAGAGTTTTGCTCTTTATGATGTAAATTAGGCTAGATTGTTGGATTTCATGGTTGCCTGCTTCAAGCAGAGCACATTACATAATATGACCTATGAATTTGAATCAAATTATGTTCTCATTGCCATTTTCGAACTTATAAATGGTATGACCATTTTCGTTTCAGAATGAAGAAGATGGAGTGCCCGAAGCTGAAGTCGAAGGCAAGGCAGGACAGGAAAGTGAGGATGAGCCAGAGGCTGTTGATCGTATTCATGCAGAGAGCAGGGAGAAAATTCAGCGTTCGCAAGAAATTTGTATTCACGATCAAAGTGGAGGAAGGTACTGGGATGGCATCTTACGGCTCCTGCAAAACACCTGTTCTTGCATTTTTGTCGTCTTCTACTTCTTGAGGGGTTGATTCAACTCTTTTCTGGCCTCAGAAATAGTGATAGTGTATTGAAACATATTTTCTATTAAACATATATGGCTTGAGAGATACTTAATAAGAAAAGGATAGGAGAATATAACAATGAAAACTTCATTTCTTGCTGGTTCATGTTGATTGTCCATTGATTTGCATGCAATACCAAAATGGAATCTTAACGTAAGAATTTGGTAGTGTTAACAAATGCTGGGGAACAGACAATAAAAGCTAACTCGCTTAGAGAAAGACTGATAAATACGGAGACAATTTAGTGATTGCTAAATCTACATTCATCATTATATCTCTCCAGTTATTGATTTGAATTGTGATCGTTTTTCTCCATGCCGTAAATCACTTGGCAGCACAAAAGATGATAAGCAGCGACGTCTAGCTGCTATATTTCATGATATTTTCGGGGACTCTGATAATGAAGAGCATGACAGCATAAAAGATGATAAGCAACGTGGCATTCATGATATTTTTGGGGACTCTGAAAATGAAGAAAATGGCGGTACAAAAGATGATAAGCAACGTTCAGCTGCTGTAAATCGCGATATTTTTGAGGACTCTGATAGCGAAGAACATGACAGCACAAAATATGATAAGCATCATTTAGCCATTGTAACTCATGATATTTATGGGGACTATGATAAAGGAGAACAAGCGGTCCTCATAGCTCAGAATCAGAATGATGACAATGTAAATGTTTGTTTAAGAAGTTATAATAGCTTATTTCTTTTGGATTATGTGATTTCATTGTCACATTTTGCATTTAATGCAAACTATAATTATATATTTGCTCGTAATGCAGAGATGTTGCTTGGACAAGGGAAAATATGTGAAAGAACGGAGGCCTGAAGTTAGGGTACCTGATGAAGATGTGCTGTATGAATATGCGGATGCTGAACGAAAGGAAAAGGCCACTGCCCCTTCGCCGGTGTTAGAGATTCCTCAGATTTGTCCCTTGGCTGATCCAGATAAGGTTTGTCTCGTGCCTTTTTTCTAGAGCTGTAAATCTTTGGCATAAGTTCTTTTTTATTACTTGAAAATCTTGATTTAAACTTGTATGTTAGCCTCAGCTCTGCAAATTTATTAATCATTTGTAAATTGGTCAAACTTTATTTTTAACCACACATTCTAATGAGCCTGCCCGCAAATACTATTCTCTTCTCCACCACTCATTTTATGGTCGCTGGATCTCGGATTCAATCACTCTTTAATTTTTCAAAAGTTTTGTATGAACTTTTTTTCACAGTTTATTGTTTATTATTAGTGTATTTCCATACTTCTGTAAATTTTTAAATTATGTTATAGATTTATATTGAGACTCATGCCTTGAAGTGCGTTGAGGCTTACACCTGACTCACCGAATCAATTTCATGAATTCACATTCACCTTCTTATCCATCAAGTGCCCTTCTATCTGTCTTGTCTCTCTCCCATTCAACATCATCAGATTCTCAACTATGTACTGCCAAAATATGAGCATTCATTTGGTCCACCTCCCTGATGACTCTCAAAACAAATGCCAAGAAGCAAAAAGCTGCTTACCGACGAAAATGCTAGAGATATCGGGTTGCAACATTATTGAGACGTGTTTATACACTGTTAGAATATTATACATTGTAAATAATAAACTTGTGTACCTATTACAAAGTAAAAGAACTTATTTATAGGGCTACAAGTAACTCTAAAAGGAAACATTGTGTATAATCACACAATCAACCATTAAAGAAAACAATCCACCACAATTGAGAAAATATTATGGAGAATAATCTTTATAGTCTTTCCATATCTTTAACGTATACATAGCATGTCATGTCCCGTTTTGATTAGGATCTTGATTTTGTTTGTTTGTATTTATTTTCTTATTTTGGGTTGGGTAGGCGGTGTCGAGGGGGTGGAGACCGCTTCCAATAGATTAGTGGATTCATTTACTCTTTGATAAAATATATACCAATTTCTTATTGATGTGGTGCAAATAAATACAATTTTCTCTGTGTGTGTTAGAGAGAGAGAGAGAGAGAGGATCCTTCGTACATGACCATAGAGGAAAGAAATTAGTGTGGATCCTTTTAGGATCTCTCGCTCTGCGTTGAGGAGCTGGAATGTGGAAAAAAATGCAAATAATTAAATATAGAGAGATTGATGGAGATTTTTTTGGGTGATTTTCCTTTATAAACATAAACTTCTTACGGACAATTTCCCATTATTTTGTTAGCAAAAATTGTAAAGATGCTCAATTTGGGGTGGCACTAGTATGGTATCCAGCATCTGCGTGCAATTTTACCCTTATATATCAGGTGTACTTGTAAAATCTTATTGTGACTTGAGAATTTTTTTGAGAGGATTTTAATGAAGGAATTAAATTTTTTAATGCAAATCGCTACGGGTTAAGATAAAATAAATTGAAATCTTTTAGACTAGCTGGATTCAAGAACCACTATATAATCCAAGTGTATTTTTTTGCATGTGTTTTAACATATTCAGGAATTTATTGTTTATATTCATTGTTGCAGATGTATATGCTCAAACTCTCCAACTTAGTGGCCATTGATCCCAAACCATTTGATCCAAGCACATATGTTGAACAGGACTTTTTTGGGACAGACAATTCTGGACGTAAAAGGCATATCCCTCTCCAAAATATCGTTCGCTGGAGGACTGTCAAAAAACCTGATGGCAGAACATCTGTATGTTAATTTGTGGATTTTAACTACCAATTTAACACATAACGACATTACCATGAATATCTGCTCAACTCTTCATTTTCCTTTTGCTTTGTGTTCAATTGGCATAGAAGTACAGATGGATTGACTCACGAAGCATTTAGATATTATGCTATATCAATGTATAGAAAAAAAAATCCATTTATATATATTAGAAGCATGGCTTGGTCCACTCTTTGCCCTGAGTCATAAAAATCACCCCTTAAGATTAGGACTTGATTGCGGATTCTCCAATAACAACCACAAGTTCGTGGTTTGACAAACACGGTATGATCTTAATAGCAACCATCATTTCACTGTTATGGTGGTGGTGGTAGAGACGTATTGGTGAGAAGGTATTTGGATGATATGTACACCCCCACCCCCTCGCAACACACGCGTGCTCCTATGGGCGAGGATCTCTATTTTTCTTTATCAGTGATAATAGACAGCCAAATTGGTCAACATTTAACAATGGGAAGAAAAGTACCTAATAGAGAGAAAAAGAAAAAAAATAAAGGAAATGGCTCGTTGATATAAAATTTGTTTAGTTTTCTAATTTAGATAAAATTTGTTTAGTTTTCTAATTTAGAGTTAACTACATGCCCCTATTTAAATCTAGCTAACCCCCATCAACCTACGGTTGGGGCATCCTAACTCCCGTCAACCTTTCTTGGTGGAGCCTGAAAACTTACTGAGGTTGAGTCAATGTTTTCCCTTAAAAAATAAACATTCTATTCAGTTGTTAGACTGTGACCTAATCGGACATGAGAACCTGGATGGAAATGTGCCTCTAAGTATAACTGAAGTATTACTGCTACTGATAAAGAAGGGAGCATAGCCCCAGGAATGGCTTAACCGCTTAAGCTAGAGGTATAATGGATTGGTGCTCTGTCTCCCACACGAGTGTGATGTCCTTGAACCTCAATTTGATTGAAATCCTAAAAGTTATGTTAAAGATTTGTGTTTACAACCCTATCTGTCCGAAAATGAAACTGTAACTGGCCTCATGCATGTCCCCCGACCCGGACCCCTTCTGCACTCTTGTTTCCGACCTATTCTCTTGCTTTTAAACCCTCAAGATTCCATCTTTAGATTCATTTGGTCCTTAAGGCTTCATCTGAAACCACCGTTAAACTGGTGTGAAAAGACGTTTTAGATTAACAAAAAATTACAAGGAAAGAAGGAATATTCTTTGCCAACCCTTCAGCCTCCCAATACCCCGGCAGCACACCTCTCGCATCACCAAACAACCACCTACCCATCCCCCCCAACCTTCAGCCTCGATTCCCGCAGCCCTCCCACTCGGAAACACTCCATTATTGGAATAGGGGACATGAGGTTCTGGTTCTTCACTAAGGAGCAGGCTTTTCCATCTATCTCGTGGCAAATGCAAGAGTCTCATCAGTGTCAAAGATGACTTCATATATTGGAATATTTTGTGGAAGAAAGGGAACAAAACCAGTTGAAAGTCCCAGGATCATTATGGGAATTAAGTGAACCAATTGCAGGGCCATCTTGAATGGCTACAAGTTGATTGCCCTGGACACGGACTGCGAGGGATTCTGTTTAGGAGGTGTAGAGAGGCCTGCTGTTGCAGGTGGAGGCCTGGTGGTATGCATTGCAGTGGAAGTAGGATGAGGGTGAAGTCTTGAAGATGATGTTTTTCTTTTCCCCTTTTCTACTTTTACACAGTGTATTTATCAAGCTTAAGGCCAACTTTGTCTATTCATGCCAGTTATGTAAACTATCGCTAGGGACTAAATGTGCCTAAAAATGGAAGTTTGGGGGTTTCAGAAAAAGATTGGGGACATGCGGGATCAAAGATTGGGGACCATGCATGCAATTTAGCAATTGAGAAACAAAAGGATCAACTTAGAACAACAGTTACTATAATAAAATCTTGAGAAAGTATTTAATCTGACCACTAGAAGAAATAACATCCAGTATTTGGTATTTTTTAGTAATGTTGAGATAATAGGTGTTACCCAAGGTCTAGAATATTTTAGTTTGGCTCCATTTGTAATTAAAGTGATTATTTTTGGAATACCTAGACATTGCATTATCAATTTTATCCATTACCACTGGTGATTTTGATTTTATGGTTACTTTTATTTTGACTGTTAAACCTAGTAACTCTAGTTTTATTCTCACACCAATAGAATTTTCAAAATTAGTTGGTCCTCATAGATTGCCTGATTGGACTGTGTTTGATGCATTTGTAGTAAACTGCACATTTTCTTCAACTATTACAAAATAATTTTGCATGTGCAGGTTGAGAGCAATGCACGATTGGTGACATGGGAAGATGGAAGCTTACAATTGTTAATTGGAGAACAAGCGTTTATGGTGACTGAGCTCGACACAAGGGAAAATCAGGCACACCTTTTCCTGAGACATAAAAATGTACCCTATAAAGCCTTCACTAGCACATGCGTTAAATTTTTGGTGTCGACAAGGCTTTGACTCCTTCAAATAGATGTGATAGTCATAATGATCGTATAAGAAACAACTTGGATGGTTGTGTTTCTATCAACTGTAATATTCATTATCTTAACTTTGAAATTTGTCTACTATGCAAAAATTGCAGGGCATTCTCCAATCACAAGGCAGAATTTCGAAAAAACTGCAGTTTCTGCCGTCATCTGATTCTCAATTCTCTGCTATTCTTGATGCAACAAGAAATAAAAATGTCAAAGTCAAAAGTTGCACTGCTGACGTCATCTCTCAATGGGAGTTGGAAAACAAAAAGAAGGTAAAAAAAAAAAACTAATTGGCCACAAAGTTGGTACACTACGTACACTTGCGTGAATATTCATATCGACTTGTTTTAATGACTTAATAGATGGAGAAGCAGACAAATCGACCTAATAAACGACTTGGTCAGAAGGGCAAAAGGATTCAGAAATGTGCACAAATTGTCAACCGGGAACATCAGGCGCCTCCAGGTTTGCTGAAGGATCTAATGGTGAGGTCTTGTTCTGTCTCATTTTCTTTTCTTAAAAATGTCGGGAAGTATGATAATAATCCCGAGACAACTTCATGTTTTATTTTGGTCACGAGTATCTAACTAATGGTCAACTTTTATTTGTCTACGTCTCCTAACATATAAATAAGTAAATAAATGATAGAAAGGATATTTGTTTTTCAATAATTAGTCTTGTTTTTTATATGAAAATAATTATAGTTTTGTCAATTCTATTTCAATCAGGATAGTGAACAAGATTTTCATGAACAACAGTCTGCTGCACAGCACTTCAATGAAAACAGAGAAAATGAAGCTGGAGCATCGGTCTTCACATTTAATGAAAAAAAGGTGAGTCATTTATGTTACATACCCCATAACCCAATGGGGGCACTTTTCAGATTCTGTATGTTAAAATATACCCTTGTTGTTTCATTGGAACATCTACTGAATTCTCATCTCAGGGACCAAAAAGTCCTCTGAAATTAGCGTTGCCAGATGCCAAATCATCTCAAGGTCCAGTAGACTTGCTTGGAAGTCAGAAAATGGTGGATAGGATAGGTAAGAGGAAAAATTATGGTTGGTTGTCTTCACATAGAAGGTCTAAGGAGACAAAGCAGAAATGAGGAAGAGACTTGTGAAGATTCAGTAGCGGAGGCTGAGGTAAGCAACGAGTTTTTTAAATAATGTATGTAAGAGGACAACGAAATGTTCCAGAAAGTTCTTCTCTACATTTTCTTTCAGTCTCTTACAAATTATTGATTATCTTGTTGCCACAGTTTTTCTGAGCAAAACTCTAAAACATACGCTGTTCTAGTGTTTACTGTGCTTCTTTATTTCTATGTGAAGATTGTTGCTGAAGTAGGACTTCTTTTTATTTAAAAGGTTCGTTTATTGCTCTATGAATGTGGCTGTCTTCTCATTTTGAACAATAGAATTTTGCTCTTTGATGGCATCACCTGAATGCTGCATCATTTACACAACAGAATGTACTTTAAACTGCTCAGTAAAATGATTTTCAAACCTGAACTTAACCAGGAACGAGCAATAGGAAAAGTTGTTTCTGATGCCTAAAAATGTTGTTAGTTCTTTTCTTACAAATTGCCGTTGATGAGCCTAGTCCTGGTGGAGGCTATTAGGAAATAAATGGCAATCCACCCAGAGTGGGCATAAATTGCCCGTGCAGATTTTGTGCCTTTATTCTCCAAGAAGTACTGTGAGTGTTTTTTTTTTTACATAAATTATAAGATTGCTTCTTGACATAGCTTCTTCCACGATCATGCTGTAGTTGTTTTCTTGATGTCTTGATGATGAATTTGCCTCCCTTTTCTTAAAACATCCGCGAACTTTCTTATTTTTTGATTTATTGTTCACCAGGGGCTAATGCAGAAGGTTGAGGAATCTGGGAAAGGGTTGAAGCTGAGGCACGTTCCTATTTTCCTAGGAAAACTATGATCTGTTGTTGAATGGCAGTTGTGTATGATAGAGATAATGAATAAGATTTCGTCTAGAAATCTGTTTGTACAAGCATTGACCTATGCTTTCTGTGTGATGTGTTGCAGATATGAGCGACTTGACATCTTTTAAACATGCACTTCATGTTTGTAGTTCAATTTTTGAGTATCTCTCTTTTCTAAGTTACATGGTCAAAATTTGGATGTTATTTTCTTTGCACAAGTTTTGCACAAAGATAAAATTGTAATAGAATCATTTATTTATTTATTTATTTTGCACAAGGTTTGCACATACAATCATTTTTGTATTTTCTTTTTACTTTAGTTTTTGCACGAGGCACAAGTTTTGCACGAGGAACACACAAGTATTTGGCTGTTGTTTTCTTTCCTCGTAAGAGCATCTTCAATAGGCTCGTAATTAACCCTTTATTTTTTTTAAGAGTCAAATCTCTTTTTGAGGTGTTCAATACACTCTTTATCAAAATTAAAGAGAGAGTGAATTTGAATTTCCAAGTCAAATTCATTCTTTATACAATGATTCATTCAATAGGCTCGTAATTAACCCTTTATTTTTTTTTAAGAGTCAAATCTCTTTTTGAGGTGTTCAATACACTCTTTATCAAAATTAAAGAGAGAGTGAATTTGAATTTCCAAGTCAAGTTCATTCTTTATACAATGATTCATTTATTATTGTAGAATTTTCTATTCATTTCCTTGATTTTTACAAAATAAAGAAGAGGAAAATTGTGAACAATAATTACTTATGTGAAATAGCAAAATAATGAATAAATTATAAAATGCAAGTTTTTATTAAAACAAAGAGCACTACTGCATATATGCTCTTAAGTTTTTTTAGTAATTCAACTTAAGATCAACGAATCTGGTCTCATCTAGGCACGGAAGTCTGTGTGCCACTATTTTTTACTGTGTTCCATCGATGCTCCAATATAGATTATATGCATGTCTTCAAATGATTCCTTTAAAGATCCTATTTTTATTGATGACACAGGAGACTTCTGGGTTGTATAGTACAATTTTGTTACCTGAGTAGCGAAAGCACGAAGTGGCCGCAAAGTAAAACTAAAGATAAAACTCAGGAAATGATGTATTTACATTACAAAATAATGATATAAGCTATTAATTGGAAAAAGAAAATACAGAATCAAACATAGACAGGAAGAGAAACAACAATGAACTTTCTCATAGCATTTGCCTTTCAGTACTGGAAACAAAATTGATAAACAAGCGCATAACATTCCATTGCCGTTTGATTATTGTCATTTCAGAAATCACTTGTACATCTCAAACCACTTTATTTTCAGTATCACCACAAGAGAGGGTTAAAAAACCAAGTCTGATGTACTAAAATATCGAATCTACTTGATTCCCTTGCACATACAATTCCTTTTTTATATCAAGAAAGCCATTGAATGTGCATTTTAAAAGATGTTGCACCGTTAAGCATTCTTGTTTGCCTGTTTACGAGCTTCTTCTCGCATTGTTGCTTTTACGTAGATCTCATAGCAACACCCTGGTAACAAGAAACATAAAAAACAGAAGGTAAAAACAAGTTTGCCATAATGCAAATTTATATTTGAAGCTTATTCACGTTCCATGCAAATTGTCAATCGCACATAGTAAAATAGAATATCGAGTGACAATACTGAAATAGCATTTCCCAAACATATCAGAATATAAGGATTACAAGTAATGCCCGAACAATCTGTATACTAAACACGAAAGTGGTGTAAAGCATAAAAGCATCTGAGTTTCAACCCATCAGTGGCACCGCAGCAGTGCACATTCATTCATATGCTTTCAACAATGTGAATACTAAGTTGACAATCAAATTTTTTTAGTTCAATCCAAACATTTCGATAAATTTTAAAAGCACTTAAATGTGTTTTTCTTCTTTCCCCTCAAAGAACATGTAAAATAATCCAATGCAAACAGGGATTTAAGTAAGCACAAACAGCAAGTTGTCCATATTTGCAAACGTTGCATCAAATTTCAAGTCATGAAACTTTTATTCCAAATCAAACTTTGCTAGTAGAAAAGATGTTGACTTGAAACAATAGTATAGCACACTCAGTACATGTTCTCGAGGATTAGCATACCAGCTACAACTAAGATGGTCAGAGCATCTCCGACTATTTTGAGACGCCGCACGCTTTTCTTGTGCGATTTGAAGCGTTTTAATGATGGGTCCTCCGCCAAGAGCTGAAACAATGAGATTCTTTCAAAATAATGCAAAATACTACAATAAGACAAGAATTACTTGTTGAAAGGTGAGAAAAGGGACCAACACACACACACTGCCACAAAGAAAGAGAGAGAGAACTAAAAGAATCGTTACATACGATTCCATTATGTATCAATATAGAATAAGGTTTGGAAGAAAAATATTTTCTGAAAACATAATCGCAGTGATGCAGTAGGGAAAGGTATCAAAATAAAGCATCCGGCCAACATTCTTCCAACCCCCCAGGGCCCGGCAAAGGACATATAAAATTCCACTGTCCACGTGTTTCCAATTTATAAGAATGGTGCAGTTATCATGATCCGAGATTCTCTCATGAGGTTTTAACATTCGCATACACACTAAATATGGAATAAAATGGCTGTGGTTTGTAGACGAGAAAGCAACCTCTTTCCATATATCTTGAGCCAACAAATGAGTAAATCTTCAGCTCTAGTCAACTGTAAAGATGAGTGACTATTTATATAAGCAAACTAAAAACATGAAAATCGACGAATAATGTAAAAAATTGATGTCAATTCGTTCCACTGTAGGGTTAAAAGTATCGTATGATCAGCCAGAAAAAACATTAAGCCTATGTTTGGTTTAGCAAAAAATCAGTTTTTTAGTAGATTTTGATAAAAGTTGATGAAATACGTCGTTGAAATGTTGATAAAGTTGTGAGTCCCATGAAATATGTGATTAAAATTAATTTTTGATTTTGAATAAGATTTTTAGCAACTTTTTTAGCTAAACCAAACAGGGGCTAAGTGGCAAAATATGATGGAAGATGAAAAATGATGACCATGTGGTGGCCATTGAGTATCAGCTTAGCAGAACTACATATTATTAGATTTGCCAGGAAAAAAGATATACAAAGAAGCTTAGGACCAGTCCTCAGGTCGTGTCCTGTAAAAACAATTAGTCAAAAAGACGCAAGAATGATAAGAATGGAAACTAATTTACTGAAACCCAATTAGCTACCCAAGTAAACAGAAGAAAAATATTCAAACTATCTCAATTTCATGTTTCTAGCGCTAGCAAGCTTTAACAGTCAGATTATTTACACCAATACAATGGAATCATTCAGAGAGTCCATGAACATGGTAGAAAACAACTTTCGCGAAGGAAAAAAAAAAAAACTAAGTGCATTCTCAATAAATTTGGAGTCGACTAAATGAATGCAACTAGATCCTTGTACATATTTCATGAATAGATTAAAAATCCACTGATGTTTTATCCATATGAGGTGCAGCCCAGAAAGATAGAATGGAAATAGCCGATATGTTGAAAACCACCATCAAACTTTGTCAAATATATTACACAAATCCTTAGATGCATTTCATGCATCCTGAGAAAAGCCAAAATAAAAGTGAGGAAACCCATCCAGTGGAATAAACTACCTAAACTAAGGCAACAAACAAGAAACTTTCCCCAATCTTTTGAAAACCCATGCATACTTAAATTCAGCTTTACTCCTCCATTGGAATTACATCAAACTCTCATTTATTTGCTCAGAGGAGAAGGAAAATTAATTTTCTTTGGGCCTTCAAATAAATTAGATGCCAAAAGAAGAAACTTTTATTGAACAGACCTGCAACACTTGGTAACAGAAGTATCGAGAAACCCAGAGCTAGGTTTGCAATATAAAAGTTTGGAACTAGAATTAGAATAAAAAATTCCATAAAAATTTGAACTTAATCTATGGGCATTGGGAACTTGATTTTAGAATTATAAACATTTTATTCAGATTTTAATATCAAACACAGAAATGTCTAGTTCCAATTATAAAAGCGAGCTAAGGGGAGAAGTACTCACAGCCTTCTCACGAGTCCCAGGTTCGACGTGAAATCCGCGCCTTGATAGCGTTAATAAATTAAGAGCATTCTGCAATAAAATTTTCATTAATTTTTATAGCCCATTTCCACAATCTACCTCAGATAAACAGATGTATGGATGAAAAATCAGCATAAAAACATCACATAAACAATATGCATGTACCTGGGAATGAATTCGGAGTTTGGAAAGAGCAGATTTGTTCAGTAGAAATGCCATTCCTTTCAAGAATTAACCAAAAAATGGAGAGAGAGAGAGAGAGAGAGAGAGAGCTAGCCAAGATGGTAATCTGAGAGACTTCGTTGAAAGTGCTGCGCAATTATTAATGGGGAAAATTGCACCATTGATCCCGTTTAAAAATGAAAAGGAAAATCTGCACATTTTGTCCCCAATCTTTGGAAATTCTTACTAATTTATCCCCAACGTGAAAAATTAATGGAACTTATCCCTAACCTTTAGCGACCTTTGCAATATTGGTCGTTTTTTATGCTTTCCTTCAATTCATCGTTCAAAGCACGACGTGGATTGCATATAACATTATTCTTAAAGAAAAATAGTCACACTCCATCTTGTATAATTTCCCTCCAAATATGAGTAATATATTTGTGTCCATGAAATTACAATACATTTCCTACACATATTTAATATGTTTGAAATAATCAATCGTTTTAAGTAATAAAAAGTTAAAATATCATTTTATGCCTTTTAAAATTGATCGAATTATGGTCCAAAGCTAACTTTTGATCAACTAACAAATTTTTGAACGAAAATCATTCAGATGTCATTTCATCTCACCAATTTGTAAGGTTTGGAACAAACACTATTACAAATCAAATGTTTAGGTAAACTTGCAATTTTTAAAAAGGTTTAGGACCGCCGTTACATTTGTCCCTTAATTTTAAGAAATGTTTGAGTTTACGTGAATAATTTTTTTATTTTATTAACGTATGGTTAAAAATGAGTATAAAAAAATAAAATTAAAAGAACGATTATCAAACATGGCTTAATGTACAATATCATTATTTATGATTACATTATGACAAACAAAACATTGCAGCTTCAACCGAACATTAGTACATCATCATGGACTTGCTTAAACAAGATATTGAACAAACATTTCATATATCTTTGTCCATTAAGGTTAATATAAGCAACTCGAACACCAAAACTGAAAACATACATCTCATATGACCAAATTGTCGAACCCAGATCTCAAGCTACGAACAACGTATAACCCTTATAATAGCTAAGATGAGACATACACCTCGTAAAACAAGCGCGTCTAGGTAACCTCATGGGCCATGGCCGATAGGCCTAAGGGCACTTTGTCTTGTTCCTATGGGTGGTCATGTCAGTGTAACACTTGCCACACAGCTCTCGATTGCCAAAGGTCCCCGGTGGCACGCATTTGCACCTCACACAGCACGTCCCACAGGCTCGAAGACACAAATTTGGCCTTGAATGCAGACTGCATCTATGGTGGCACAATCCATCGCAGTTGATGTGGCTCGGATGTGGCGAAGGAGCTGGAGCCAGAGCCAGAGATAGCCCTTTGTTGAAATATTTCGAGACCCGAACCACTGTCACAAGAAAAATGTCACAAGTAGTCGACTTTGTAGAGTCTAATTATACCGTAGATTTGTCCCTTGATGGGCGAGTTTTGAGATAACTGACCTATGTCATGCATTGGCCTTCTTTCTGCGCTTCTAGTGAACACCTGCAAAGGAAGAAATTAAAATATGAATTCTCGTGATGTTAGATTCTTAATTGTTGACGTCAAAATCCGTTAAAAGATCTATGTCGACTACAAGAAGTTGGAATTGAATAATATGTTATAATGATGAAGAAATAATTAATAGAGATTACATGTAATGCCTGGCTGACATGGCTCATTTCTTCATCATTCTGGGGATCACAAGAAACCTGAATGACAGCAAATAATATACATAATTAGTAACAAAATAACGCGTTCGACTTTAGCTAGGTTTTTTATATAACAATGTCGAGTCTTCCTTACGAAAATGAGTAGTAAAAAATGTAAATATTTTTACCTCAGCGATGGAGAAAAGCAAAAGAAGCACTGCCAGAGTCACTCTTACCGCCATTTCTGAGTATAAGTGCCTTGAACAAGTGCATCCCCTAATTTATAGAGGGAAAATTTGTTACCAAAAGTGCCCTTTTTGTATAAACTTGTTAAGACTATGAAACCCTAGACATGTTCACACCTGTCATACGTGGGATGTTGGAATTTTGAAGACTTCTTTATCTTACTACATAAAGGAAAATTGTAGCAATGGATCTCTAAAATTTTTAATTACTGGTACTCGGTTTTCCAATTTTATGACACGTGAGTCCCCAATCTTCATTTTCCTCTGCGAAGAGCGTCTTTTCGGTGGTTTTCTACCCAAAGTCGATGTCGGTTGACGAACTTGTAGGACTTGATGTCACTGCAAACATTTCAACATAAAAATTCTTCCATTGGTAGGTAGATTTGCAATAGAAAATCAATTGCCTAAAATCTTTTATCACCTTATAACAGTGGATAATATTCTTCGCAATCTTTACGTACCCATGCATTAACCTTTCCCTTCCCATTCAAATACTTCAAATCTCGAGTTTACGTCTCAACTTAGACCAGTATTTAAAAATTCGAAGTGAGACGAGCTTACTTTAACGAAGATTCGAATTATGCAACTTTATGATAGGAATCGACTTACTTTTTTTCAAATGTGGAGAACCAATTTTCCAGTGAGACAGTAGGTTAGGCGCTAATAGTAGTAGTACAATATTTGTAAAAGTTAAATGATTTTTCAGAGATATGGACAAAAGAAGCAATCAACCACTGCAATAAAATTGGAACCCTTAAATAGTTTCCTGTCTCCTTTAGCTCTGCAAGCTGCATGGAAGAACATGAACTCACTATCCACCTTTAATTGCAGCCAGCTGGAAACGAAACAATAATAAATTCAAACTTCTCTTAATAAAAATTTAATGTAGAATGTATAGATTATTTTTGCAATTTCTTTGTGGATCAATTTAAAAAGATTCCAAATAACTAGATTCGGGGGTGGATGTGGGGGAATTGGGTCCAATCCTCAGCCGACTTCATTTTTTTGGTATTTTATTTTATTTTACATATTGCCCTTGTTTGGTTTGAATTAAAATCCAAATAAAATCTCAAATCAAAGTCAATAATGAATTTTAAGCACACATTTCATCAATTTTTATTAAAATCTGTTAAAAATTAAGTCATTACTTAAATTTAATTTTTTCTATAGAAAATTAGCACAAACAGTATAATTATTTTATCAAATTTATACTTATATTCAAAATGCAACATATTTTTTAAGCAAACTATTTGATTTATATAAAAATTGGATTTTTTAGTAGATTTTGACATAGTTGACCGGACGTGCGGTTAAAAAGTTACGAATTCAATAAAGTACATAATGATTAAAATTAAAAATTAATTATTAACTTTGACTTAAATTTTAATAATTTTTTAACCAGAAAAAAGGGGCTAAAAGTATTCAGTGTGGTCAAAGGAGCCCAAGTTGAGTGAAAAGCGATCTGAGCCCTCTTTTAATTGGGCTATTTTGGATCATTTGCATGTCTTTTAATGCAGATAGAATTGAATTGCTTTGGATCCCTACAAAAAGTCACTTCACTCTCACCCACTATGTTCACAAATCCAGCTGTTTTTAAGGTGTAATCCAATTCACATTTGATGGCCAACCCTACCTTCACCGCTATTTCTTTTGTCGACAAATTAAGTCCCCGTTTGATCACAATTATTTTCAAAATGAATAATGTTATGTATCTTTATTGGGGTTGCAATTCCAGTTTTGATAACGATGATGTGATATTAAATAGTAAGTGAAATTATAAAATAATATTACACGTAAATCCAGATTTTTTCCTTTTTTTTGTCACATATTATTTATCAATCTACTATTCGAAAATGCATTTTTAAGAAAAAAAGATAGGGTTCAAACAGGCCTTAAATGTGTAAATTGAGTTAATTGAAATATGTTATTAAAATTATATTATGATAAAAATGAGTGATTAAAATTAATTTTTCTGATCCGTCTAACATCTCTAAATTAGGATCGCTCTCTTATTCTAGAACCACTCATTGGAGAGTTTCAAAGTAATTTAATTGGGATCTTCTTATTTTTTTAGGTACATTTGTAAATACTCCTCTATATCAGCATTATGTCCTCTATTAAATAATTCCTCCATTTTTATAATAATAATAAATCTATTTTCATCTTTTACAACTTAACTTGGTTTAGATCTACGCCTCTCTTCTCTTTTTAATTTTTATGGAGATATTTTATAAACAATTTTCTCTCATTTTTAATTCTGCACTTCTCGTATGTTGCAAAAAGGAACTTCCGTCTGGAGTCGTCCTCATAGCTTCTTTATATTTGACTTTTTTATACTTTTCAAAACCGTCTGTTGAGAATTATTTTGGTCCAGGCCCACTTTCTACTTAAGTCAGCCTTCAAGTAGAAAATTTGGGTTAATCTCTAAGAATTGGGTCTTTTATTAGGCCCAATTTCAAATGGTCCCTTCCTAAACTTTTGTCCGTCTTATTTATGTTAATTAATAGGTTGTAACCCCATTTTCTTGGGAGAATATATTTTGCAATAGTGGTTTTTTTTTTAAAGTGTAGGATTAAAAAAATATGGAAATTTTTGAACTTACGTGTAAAATTATTTTATTGAGAGAATGTGTAATTGAAAATGAGGTCAAAAAACTGAACTTTTAAAGATGTGGATTAAACAGGGACTCATTGTCAAATTTATCATGCTCATATCAATTTTGACTTTCAATTAAAAAAATTAACCAGTGGTTTCAAATCAATAAGTTCGATTCAATTCGATTCGTAATCTAGCAATTAACTATATAAGTACCCTCTCAAAATTACTTATTTAGGAATGTGTTGACGTCTAATTTATGATTTTTAAGTTCATTTACTCACGAGAGATCTACGCCCCAATCCATTTATACTTTTGAGGTCCACCTGCTCAGTTGGCACAAAAAAAAAAATCGGATTATATTATCTGATTTCGACTATAGCTCAAATAAATTATTGATCAGGTGAGCATCAATGCTGTCTAAAATCTGAAAATGTGTCTGTAGACATAAAAAATAAATAAA
>CAIGRP010088165.1:0-29120 GCA_903798385.1 Fraxinus cuspidata
GTCCCTGAAAGACTTAAAATGCGAGGAACAAATGATACATGTCTAATAACTATGTTCTCAATTAGATTGCAAAGTTCAGTATATGGATTGAAACAATTAGGATGCGTGTAGTATAATTGCCTTAACGAATACTTGTTGAAGGAAGGCTAAAAAAATGACGATATCTGCCCATATGTTTTCATAGAGAAAACAAATATTGGATTTATAATTGTGACAATTTATGTTAATGATTTAAATTTAATTAGAACTTTTGAAGAGTTCAACAAAATTTCGAATTATTTGATAAATGAATTTGAGATGTAAGATTTGGAAAAAATCAAACTCTATCTCGGATTGCAAATTGAACATTTTCTAGAGAGATTATTTATTCATCAATTTACATATACAGAAAAAGTCTTAAAAGGCTTTTATAAGGATAGTGCACATCCATTGACATCACCTATGATTGTTCGATCACTTAACGTGAAAAAAAAGATCATTTTCGTCCACTTGAAGATGGAGAAAATGTTTTTGATCCTAAAGTATTATATCTTAGTATAATTGAAGCATTAACTTCTCTAGCAAACTGTACTCGAACCAACATAGTTATTTGTAAACCTCATTGCAAGATATAGCTTTACACCAATACAAAGACATACAAATGGTGTTAAACATATTTATTGTTACCTAAAGGGTATTATTGATTTGAGATGATTTTATTCTCAAAAGTTGAGATCTTCTTTAGTGGGATATGCAAATGCAGGTTATCAATCCGACCCACATAAAGCTAAATTACAAATAGGATACGTGTTTACACGTAGAGGAACCGTTATATCATGGAGATCTATAAAATAATCCTTGACAACTAGTGATGGCAAGCACAGGAAAAAAAATTAATTGACTAAAAAAACAATAATAATTAACTAGAAATTTTTTTTTTTAAAAAAAGAAAGAAACAGGGCAAGCCCTCGCCCCGCCACTTCTAAGGAGGGCGGGGTACGAGGCGAGGTGCCCCGAACCCGCCCGCTGCCATCACTAACAACAACATTCTCAATCATTATGAAATTATTGCAATCCATCAAGCAAACTGAGAATGTGTATGGTTGAGGAACATGACCTATCATATCCAAGCATCACGCGGATTAACTTCGACAAAAGAGAGAGGTTGTTAAAACATTGAAGAAAATGCTACTTGTATTACACAATTCATAGGTGATAGGACGAAGCATATTTCTCCAAAATTCTTTCATACACATGAGTTTCTGAAGAATCACAACATCGATGTTCAACAAATTCATTCAAGTGACAATGTGGTTGATTTATTTACAAAATCACTGCCAACATCTACATTCAAGAATGGTTTACAAGATTGGAATGGGCCAACTCAAAGATTTCAGTGATCAACATCAGGGGAAGTAGTTGTACTCTTCTTCCTTTTCTTAGGTTTTATTACACTGAGTTTTCTTAGCAATGTTTTAATGAAGCAACATTTATCTTATTGTCCCATTGGATTTTTATCAAATAAGATTTTAACGAGACATATATTTTGTATTGTGCCATCCAATATAAGTGTTGTAAATGGTAAGTTTATTAATGAATAACAATTGTATATGTCCAGTTATTGTATCACTAATACTTTCCTATAAATATAGGGTTTTTATTTTCATTATAATACACACAAGTCTATCGATTCTCTCTTTTCACAACATGTTGGATTTTTTTTATAGACTTTGGATTTTTTTAGTCAATTTAAATTTGACCAAGTCCATTTAACTGTTTTATTATTATTAATTTTTTAATGTCTAAAAAAGCCTCCGCAAAATTTATCAATTTATAAATTGAATACATTGATAAATCTTGAATTTAAAAATTTTGTTTAGAATTTTATTAAAAGTTGACATTTTTTTTAAGAGGAATACTATTTGTACATCATTATATACAAATTAATGTTCAGAATGATGACATGGAAGAGGGAGTAAGAGAAAATAAAAGAAAAACAAAGTCGGTTAATATAATTCACATCATCAATCCGCATAAGATGATGTACATATAGCATTACTATTTTTTAACATATTAGGATATGGTTTGGACCAACGTACACTTGCAATTGATATTCAAAGATAGAGAGATCAAAATCAAATATTGAATTCATTTTTTCTTAGAAATATGTTTAACATTGTTCTTGGAAGTACAACTAAAGACAACAATATATTTTTACTTTTCGGCTCAAATTTGTGTTTGCATTTCAAAAGAAACAAGGAAGATGAAAGAATTTAGGGCATGTTTGAGCACCATTTTTTGTATAGAATAAATTTGGAATAGTAAATTGATGAAAAATGTGTAGTTAAAAAATAAGAAAAAGTTTTGAGTTTGCGTATAATATTATTTTTTTGAAAAATTTGTAAAATATAATAAGAGGGAAAAAAATGTATTTTGAAAAAAATGGGGATAAAAAATGAGCTTAATCAAGGTTTGAATTTTGTACAAGAAGTAAGAAAGTTGCGATTGACTTTTGACTCCGTGTTAATTGATTTTTTAAAGGTAAATTTCCTCTTTTTTCATTATTATTATTTTTTTAATGCAGTAATGATGCAATTTTTTATTTAGTGCAGTTTAATTTCTAGCGACGTGTTCCAAATTCTTGATTTCGCATAAACCAAGAACGTCCAAAATCGATTTTGGTTTTAGTTAGAACCAAGTTCTGCAACATCCTTTTTAATATATTTTTTCTAAAGAAAATTATTTCTGTTTTTGTCCTTCTTTCGATACGTCTTTCAATTTTGATTGATATGATTTTTGAAAAAGATAATTTGAAAAGAAAAATATGTTCAAAAGATCTCCCTCTGTAAATAAAAGAAGTGTCCACCCGTTATGAGTGTAAGCAAAGAAGATAAAAATCTAGGGAGAGCAAGAGAAGTCTCCGAAGAAGAGGCCCCTGGATATATGTGACTCATCGTCTACCTTACCTTTGCAGATGTAGTAGAGTCTTGACACGTCTCACCAGAGAAGTGGCGACATGATCACCAACATGAGGACTATTACGAAGTAAAACTTCATAATGCAACTACTTCTCCAATAAATGCAAGGACAGACAGGTATGCAAATGCCCAGGGCCAACAAGCCTAATGGGGAACCAACAAGAGAATGTAGTGAATGCACACAAGAGATGTCAGCCCTATTGAAAGAGATAGGTGTAGAAGACTTGCGAATGACCTGTTTAATGAATAGTATAATTTTTCTCTAATTTACGAAAGAGAGCGAAGATATGAAAAGTCAGCTTGAGTCTTCTACAATTTAGGAACCGGATCACCTAGAAATACGCCATGGGAGGAACCTCCTATATTTAGACCTCATGAGAAAATGGAAGGGAATATGCCCCAAGATGGTCTCAAACCAAGAAATAGACAAGGGAGAAGGTCAGTCGAGGCCATAAGGGAGCAAACGATGAACTTCCAACCGCCTCACTACCAAGATGATGATGAAGATGGGGATGTGCTTTGTAGATCCTATGAACTTGACAATAATGATAATTTTCCATTCTCCCAAGATTTACGAAACGCCTATGTGCTCCCCCTTCCCATTTTTCACCCCAAAGATACCATTGCATGAAGGAAGAGGTGACCCAGAAGAGCACCTAAACACTTACAAGACTCATATGAGCTTGAGAGGAGTTTCCCCAGTGCTATAGTGTAGAGCCTTCCACCTAATCCTTTACAGGGTAGCAAAGAGGTGGTAGAACAAGCTCTACACTAAGAGCATTAGGAGTTGGCCGATCTAAAGAGGCAATTCTTACCTGGGTGTGCCAAACTCATTTCTTGAAACATACAACTCCCACCACAAAGTTTCCCAGTATGAAGCTTCTCCAAAATATCATAATGATAACTTACTCGAAGAGCATCTATACGCTTACATGATACACTAACCAAATTCATAATAATAGCAAGCATATTAAATAAATCACCAAGCATATCATTTCTACGTGCCACAGAAATAACTGTCAACTAAAGTTGGTGAGTAAAGCAATGGACATACATAGCATATGGGTTCTCTTTTAAAATTAAAGATTTTAAGTCATTGAACTCACCTGACTTATTGCTTACTCCATCATAACATTGACCTTTCAGGCTAGATATGCACAACTCTGCGTAGAAAACATTGCATCAATAGCATCCTTTAGTGATTGGGAACAAGTATTAGTGATATGAGAAATGCCCAAAAAAATGCTCCTTTACGTGCCCACTTTTGTCAACAAAGCTCAAAACAACTGTCATTTGTTCTTTTATAGAATTATCACGAGCTTCATCAACCAAAATTGAAAACAAACAATCACCATCTCATTGATAATATCCTTTGTTGTCTATACGGCACAACAATTAACTTAGTCCTTTTGGATCTTGGGTGAAGTTATTTGGTCATTTCCAGGAGCATTACTGAATAATACTTGTTTAACTTCTTCACAACGAGCTGCATAACAGTCTAGTAGCTCAATTAGATTTCCTCAATTAAGAGACTCTTTAAATTCATCATGACCACGAAATGTCAATCCTTGCATCAAGAGGAATCTAGTACTATCTAGCACCACAATCAATCTCTTCATATAACTTTTTTGTTGACTACTACTTTGCTAGAAATAACGTAAGAGATACTTTAATTTTGATTCATCAAGTTGGTACATTTTGTAAAAGTTTGTTTATGAGCACTATCAAAGAGACCGACATGATTTTTCAATGTGTTTTTGTGCGTCTAATCCCTAAAGCCGATCTTAGTGAATATAAGTCCACCCCCTTGACCCCATATATCCGGTTTGAACAAGTAGCAATACAAATAATACGTCACATCATTTTCTACACTGTACTCTAACAAATCAAATTCAGCGAACCATTCTTTGCGAAAACACCTGTTATCACTTCTTACCCGTCTTCTTGGAAAGTCATATCCATGTGGTTGATAATGACCTTTCTCTAAGTATGTCATCTTAATATCATCTCTGATGTTAGGATCATATGACTCGATAGACAGCGTTTCCATGAATCGGATACATGATCATCCGAACTGAATTGAGCCCGAAACTTTTTTGTGTTATTTAACACATCGACTGCTCAACTAGAAGCAATTGCAAGACTAGATGCACCACTAAAACTGGAAGAAATAGGTATGAACTTTCGTTTCAGTTGAAAAAATCGTTCCATGATCTACAATTGCAAAATGCCCAAATTTATTTTTCAATTGCAATTTATTAAAAAAGCAGAGTACACATTATTGAATTGAGGTCGTAATTCCCAAATCACAAATCACAAATATTTAATGATAAACTAAAATTCATAATTCAAACAATAGTGTAATATAAATTATTTACCCTAAATCACAAATTCACAAATCAGTGAATCACAATTCTCATTTCAAATTTTCAAAGCCAAATTAATTCATTATTCATACAACATAAATCATGATTTCAACCATAAGGATAGTCATAACTCATAAATAAAAAATAACACCAAGACCCAAAGAGAAATATAAAAAAAATCAGAAAACAGAAAACTCACGGGGTGACAGCAATTAGTCAACACTCGGCAGGCTACAACCGATCACTGGACCTTTCGACTTTCGACACCGACATGACTGGCTGGACTGGTCGTGGTGGAGGAGTCACCGGGAGGAGGGAAGAACGGTGGAGTCGCTAAACAGCCACAGGAAGCCGGAAACCATGTTGATTTGGGGTGGAAAATGGAAATGGTTTTAGACCGACGTGCATCTATATATAATTAAACATTGGATTTGGCCTGGTTAGTTTAAAAGCAGAGGCCCAACTAAAATAAATTATACTTTCAGCCCAACCCAGGCAAAATGCCCAATTACAAAAAAAAAATAATAAATAAAGGCAGCGGCGAAGCCAAACCCTCGCCTCTCAGGCTCTCCCGCACCGGTCTCTTTCTTCGCCAATGGCATGGCACTGTTCCAATAGAGCCTAGCACGTGCGGCCACTCCCCTTTTTCGGGTGCTGGGTTCGCCATTGGGCATGTCAACATATGCCAATTTAAAAAGGTGCATCAACATAATAGAATGAAACTTTTTACTTGTAAATCTGAGATAACCTGAAGAATATTTTCTGACTTACTAGTATTTGTGTTCTCAGTGAGATTTGGCCCCAAGTTTGATGAAGTACTAGCCATACTTGTTCGAAGATTACTTGTATATATCCAAAAGCTATGTTATACTTTTCTATATTCTCCGATTAACTTACTGCATTGCCAAGATTGCCTTACAATATATTACGCACATCTCAAGTCTAGTTAAAATGTGCTTCTGAAACAACAAATTAAGAATTTGCACTAAACTATATGCAAAAATTAGAATAACAACAAGACATTTACACATGTTTATACGCACGCGCACACACGTAAAGGCCACTAAACCTCTATTATATATAGAAATTGAGGAAATTTCTTAAGGAGGATCAATGTAGAGAGAGAAGTGAAAAGTGGCAAGCATTTTAGAACTCTTTCAAATGACTGTCGGTAATCGGATGGATGATCAGTGGATGAATGATAGCACAATTATTTATGTAGAGAAATATATATTTTTGGAAGATTGATAATGAAATTATTGTACAAAGATATCAAAGTGTAAAAACTTGCAAGGAACAAGTGTATTTTATAAATTATGTCACTTTTAGTATTGTCATAATAATGTTTTATGACACAAATTGCTATGAATGAAAATTAATTATTCAGCTTGTTGAGCTTGTCATGAAGAAGAATGTTGTACTAGAAGTTTCAAACCAATGTCTTGTAGCAAAGGTGCATGCATGTAAACTATGAAGTAGCCAACAAGTCTTTGAATCCATATGATACTGATTGGTGATAGAATCAAAGAATACGGTTTCACATGTATTGAAAGATTAAATAATATTATATATTTTCAATGAAAAATTTAGTTGATTTTAAAACTCTAATTTTATATTTTCAATAAATATTATTAATATTCAATAAATTATTAAAAAAATACATATCGTTTACGTATCAGAAACTTGTCGAAAATCATACAAACATATAAAATAATTAATATATACGTATCGGATACGTATCGAAAATTTTTAAAATATAAAAATATATCAAATAATTAAAAAATAAGTATTCGGTATGTATTGGAGCTTGAATACGTATCGACTACGAGTAAATAAAGAGGTTACAAGTATCGATAAAGATGTTACAAGTATCGATGCTTCAAAGTGAAATGTTCAACAATCACAGCAGTCAACTGTCCCATTTTATAATGACAAGCAAGATTTGGTGATTATACTTACATGATGAAACAATGTAAATTCTTATGAACAACGGGATGTGATCGTCTAGAAGAAATTAAACGCCAGTCAAAATTTCCTCTGTCATCGTCCTGTCTCCTATGTTGCGTTTGTGGCTCCACATATGTGGTGATTGGGATGTTAATAGGGGCCACAATTGGTTTGTCTGTTTACTTGCTTTCTTGTCGACCTTCCTTATGTGTTGTTGTCTTATAACTTCATTCATTGCCTTCAGGTAGTTGCTTGAATCATGGTCCCTAATGATTGTACCCTCAGAACCATATGCTGTCGGGTAACTTAGAGTCTCAAGGGGATGGGGAGAATTTAAGAAGGCTCTAAAAGCACTCTTTGTAAGGGAGCAGTTGGTAGAATCCAATGCATATAGGGCACTGCCGGAAGGAAGTAAAGGATGAGGTGGAGATGACTTCTCGTCTGGCTGGAGGATAAACATTTTCCCCATGGGTGAGTATAATAATTTCTGCAAAGTGATGACATATAGGAGCATGAGTATATAAAATCTAATGTTTGAAATGCATACAGTAGGATGTGTAATGTTAGGGGAAGTGTTCATTGAGTGATTATCAAACCACTGTGTGATTAATATTCCTGAGTGTTAAGAGATTTAGAAAGGACACTTGCATTCTTATTTAGACAAGGGTGTGACCGAAAGGTTCTACTCAAGCGTTTGAGAACTTGGGCAACGTAGTTGGGGTAGTTGCAGGAGAATGCTCTTGGGACGATATCTCTATGCATCATCACACAATGAACATGGTTCTCATCTAACCCCAACTCATCAAGGATTTTGTGGCCGCCACAGAAGACAAACGGCGATCCAAAAGTGACCACTGGAAGAAGAGAAGATGGCTTGACTACCTTCCTTGTTAATAGCATCAAGTTGACTAGAAGAGCAAGACTGCCCCCAAGAGAATGGCCAGTAAATTGAAGTTTGGCTCGATCACCAAATCTGTTCAAATGTTGCATTATTTCTGGCATGAATTGCTTATAAATCCCTTTTGCAGCTTCATAAATTCCTCTGTGAACGAGCACGCCTGTTCCCTGATATAAATGAAATTACTCTCTCAATGACCCTATTTCTTTCATTCCTTTGTAGTCGCATAAATATATAGAGAATGATATTTTGAAGAGTTGATAGCAGTTACTTCAAATTTGGTAGGCTCGAAAAAGAGATTTGCTTGCCACGATTCGACTGAGTCTGAACCCTACAAGTCACCAACAGATATATAGTCAAGTTATAGGCTATCTTGCTGCCACAAGTTCTTTCTTGCACTCGAGTACATTTGGGTTAAGATTAATTATATATCTAATCAAATAATTATACGCTGTTCTCTGAACACTTATCTGTGCTATTCTTTCAGAATCCCATCTAATTGTCACAATATTTCTACTACATTTGCAGGAGTCCAATGTCAGTATGAATGTAATCTTGGATGTTTTAGTTACCTGGATAACAAAACAACGAGTGTATATGCTTAAATCATCACAAACAAACCATTCACATGGTGAGGTATGAAGTGACTGTAGGTCCCTCGCGGCCTCCTGTTTTTCCTTCTCATCGGCAGCAATCACTGCTGTCATTGTTGATGCTGCTACAGATGCTGCCATTTCAGACTTGTAAACTCGGTGGGAAGAGCTCTTCTCCTCCTCTTCTTGGTGGTCATCCTTAGTTCGGGATTGGACATAAACTGCTGCTGATGCTGCAATTTCATAAGCAGCAGATGGCCGAAGATGGCATTTTTGCTGACGATCCATTGTTTTTGCTGAAATAGAATCCACAATTGCTGGTGTTGCTACACGCTCACTAGTGGAATCCTGCTCAAGTTTGTCTTTCATAACTTCTGCTTCTGCCTTTTTCTCTAGAGAAGATGTAACCAATTCTAGGCCATAATATCTGCTTAGGTCCCTGGTCTGCAGGTTTTTGGAACAAATGAAATAAGCGAGATAAGTACTCCTGCCACTTATCATGTGCAATCTGTAGATGATGTTCAACTGAGTATCTTGAAATGAATGTAATGGTACTCAACTTGAATAAATGAATAATGAAAAATAGCGAAGTTGGAAGTTCCGATTTTCAAGGTTTTTGATTGCATGGGTGATTGCTTGTCACTATGGGTGCGTATACAGTGTCACTTGTGCTGAAAATTAAATTTAAGTAAATAAATGTATTCCATATTTATTAGATTAAGCTTTTAAATGTGTAATTCAATATGATTTCAGCGTGTACGTGAAGGGGTGTATCAACGACTAAATCTCAATAAATAAATATTTCCCTCTCTAACCACGTAAACTTTTAAACGAGGAGACATACCTTGATATCAGGGATTACATAGGCCATGTTACACAGGAAGGCCAATTTTGAGAAATGTTTAGTATCTGACCAGGATACTTGCCCCAACAATGAAGAAAATATTTTACTGTCAATATTCATTTCCTTTCCTTCAGCATCATCATCACCATAATCAACTTCACAGCCTCCATCTTCATCACAACCTTCATTGTTTTCCCCAACAACATTAACATCTTCCCTTTGTTGTTTCTCTTTCCAATTATCCCGGATTTCCATGAGTCTTTCAATCCAATTTGCTCGCTTCTTGACCTTCTCCACGTCTATCTCATCTTCTTGTCCACTCTCGACCAATATGTCCTCGATATTAATCTCTTTACTCAACTCTAGTGTATCGGGGATCATTGTACTTGATAATTGGATATTGAATAAGCTAGCTGAACTACTACTGTTTTTAAACTTTGGCTCAACCTTTGATGCCTGAATACGACTGACAAGACAAAATAGATCGTTGTCGGAATAAGTTTTTCGTATTCCGGCCCTTCTGGTTAAACCTTTGCTTGACCATGATTTACGAAGCCTGCCTTCGTATTTCAGTAAGTTTTCAGGAGTGAATGGAGAAGAGCTAGTTACGGATGGCAAACTGCATGCCATCTCTGCAACTTTTTCACACAGTTACAATTTTCTCTCTATTTGCATGTGTCTGTAGAGTGAGAAAGAACTGTTTAATTTTTTAGGATGACTTCTTGAAACCAAACCTCACAGACATTTATAAAGACATTCCAATATTTTGTAAACCTTGTTTTCAGCGATAACCTTAACAAGATTCTATTTTGTAACCGTTAAGAGATATTCAAATTGTTGAAGTAACTAAAATATAGTCCCCGTGGCAATTTGGCAAGTATATTCTCTGGTATTGATGAGGGTATAATTGTAAATGCACAAATGCATGAAAATAAATTAGAAGTCTCTTGAATCAAGAAGCTTTGTAGATGTCATCATATGTTGTCTTCTTTAACATAGTAATTCTAACCGTCAACGATAAAGTTCATGGCATAGAAGTCTCTACATTTGGTATTTATTTGATATTTCCATTGTATTACCATATAAATACAAAATATAGTTTATTAGAAAGTATTGACGAAGTCTCTAGTAATTACAAATGACGTCTCTATAGGTTGATACATGTTTCTATACCAACAAATAAGTCATTCTTGCCTTTAGTATTCCAGAAAAGCAAATTTTGGTCGACGTTGTATTTGCTCAATATATACAATTGATTCATGAAAAAACTTTATATGGGTGCGCTTGATGTACTTTATCTTCAGCGATCGGTTTGACATTCAGTGTGGCTCTTCCCAAAATGAACTCTTTAGTCGAGAAAGGCACGAGATATTTGTCTAAGGAAGTTCCCTTGAGAATTAGCTGATCCCACATTAGTCTAAATAAAAAGGGTTAGCCTAAATTTGTAGTTTAGTAGAAGGGAGAACGTGCAACAGTTAGATAAAACACACTGTTAGAATAGTTTTTTCAAATCCAAATTATTTGAAATATATTTTTGGAAAACCCTTAGTTGCACTAAAAATACTTAAATAGTGAAAGAAAACACTGAATGCCGTGTAAAGGTGTTGTTAATTCCATAATTAAGATGGTTTAGCAAATTGTTGGGTTTAGCTTGAATTGGAACTGTGTAGACATATGGTTAATAAAATTTTATCATTAAGGGTATGTTTGATTGCATTTATTTTCTATGAAAAATATCAACTTTCCACTTAAATTCCTACTTTTTAGTGTTTGATTCCTATTTTTTTTCCATTGAAAATATTTTCCAAGTTTTGAAAATATGCATAATTTTCCTTATTTTTTTCATAAAAATTAGGAAAATATTTTTTTTTCTAAGAGATATTTTTCATGTCTATCAAACACATTCTAATTGTTCGGACCTAGGTGAAGTTGCACAACATTTCAGGAACATAAATATGGGTTTTGACCTTACCTTTGTTTTTGATGATATAAATTTTGTTATTAGCATTTTCATGCATAAAAAACGTTATTCTTGACGTTGTAAACTAAGATATTCTTGCTTCTCGTCTCTGTCCCTACCGCACATAGGACGTATGTTATATTAGGGGGAAAAAAAACAAAAAATATATCAAATTATGCCCCTGTTTGATTCCGTTTATTCTAACTTATTTTTTATATTCATTTTTAATTACACAATAAAATTTTCTATAAGTAAATCCAAAATTTTTCTTTATATTTCAACCACACGTTCTTTAGAAAATACTATTCAATAATCAAAACTATGTTTTCTAAATTTTAAGGCCACCATACATGGGCTATAATTCTTTGTCTCTAAACAAGTTTAGCAACTAAAAAAAGCTTTCGCGGGTTGAGATGTATAAATCCAGGGCCGGCCCCGAGAATTTTGAGGTCTTAGACGACTAATTATTATGAGACGTTAAACATAATTTTCTACAAGTGAAACAACACTAATTTTGATGGTCTATCTCATTGTTCAAAAGAAATTTGTGATACAGCCCTTGAAATTGTATTCGGTCTAAGGAAATTATTATTTGTATCTTTCAAGCTGATTTGATCGTTTAAGAGATTGAATGAGTTCAAATTTACAAATTCTAGTTTGCTTCCTGAAAATAAACAAATACACAAATTCCACTACATACACTTTGGCCGATGAATGGTTGCTTCAAGATCTAATTCAAGGCCGAATGAGTAACTCGTAGGGCATGGGCTGTTATTGTAATAGTAATTGTACAGATGGTAATCTGATAGCAAACTGAAATGATGGAACTAGATTGAAATTCAAACCATTTTTATAGAAAAAATTACGGTTTGCGTTTTAACGAATTCAAATGTTTTGGAGAATTGAAGATTTAAGATTGAATGAGAAATCCCCGAATCCCGGATTACAAAGAAGAAATGAATATTCAATGTCCCGTGTTGGTAAATAAACTATAGAAAGATTTAAATGTAAAAAATAATTAGGTGAGAAAGTAAGGTTATAAATTATACATTTTTCTTCAGAAGCCCCCTAACATTGGAGGCCACAGGCCATTGCCTTAGTGGCTTTACCCAGGGCCCGGCTCTGAATCCTGATTATGGATTGACAAAAATACATAAAAACTTTATTTGCCTGTGCCATTTTTTGAGTTTATTCATTTTTCACTATGAGAATCTAACCCAATTTTTTGCTAGTAAATGGTTTCTTTTATTAAAATTTGTAAGATCTCAGAAAAACAATGTTCACTTCATTGATAGTTAATTCTTTGTGGCGAAACATATGTAATTTATCAGCCTGATCCATGTCAAGTTTGGACTAATTTCTAGCAGAAATTTATTTTTTCTTTAAATTTTTATTTTTAAATTTTAAATGGTTGGATTTGATTTCAAACTGCACTATACTAAAGCATATCGTTTTATAGAAGTTTAGTTTAGTTTAGTTCAAAACTATTTCGTTGACGAATCCACGAAGTACAAAATTTACGGTTTTAAGACAATAGTTTCGACTCAATTTTTCGGAATGAGAGTTTTTGCTTATATTCCTACTTTCACTTGATCCTTTTTTGGGCTGCAATATGAGTCAATCGGTCGGTATGCGTTGTTTGTCTAGTATTTTATGTCTTGCTATGTAGAAATGGACTATATTGAAAAAGTGTCTATGATTCAACAATTTTTCAATCTATTGCTGCCTAATCTAGTGTAAGAAACACGTCAACACGTGTAATTTTTTTTGTTAGCATCTACGATGATTATCGTTAGTGTTTGAAACAAATTAAAAGGTAAAAAAAAATTAACACGTGTCTTCTATCAAAACTTAGACCGTAGAATAAAACATTAAACATTTCTTGTAATTCTCGAAACATTTACCAATTTCCTTGGAGCAAAACCCACTTCAATTTGTTAACCTTTATGATCGGAAATTTCTATGGAATAATCCTATATTAATATTCTTTGGCTAAAGCGAGAAAATGAACAAGAAAAATATACCTTTTACGGCTTTTCCACTTGGATAATTGTGGCATTGAATAATGAATATTATTGAAGAAAAAAATATGTGATATATTTATTTGACATGTAATCCTATATAAGTTGTTTTGTTGATAAAAGAGGATAGTTAACCATGAAAATCCTTTATAGTCCACAATGTATACATGCTTTTAGTATGGTTTGAGTTTGACTACACGGTGGTCTTCTGTATTCTCCATTTCTGTCTAACGAAAATTTTCTTTTCCATTAAGTGATGTACTACATAAAAAGCATTTACAACTTATGCTCTTCTACATTACAAACAACCTAGAGCTAGAAATTATTTAGTACTTAAAAATATTAAGGGAAAATGTTAAAAGCTCGTTAAATTATTATTCAATCTTATACAATAATATGTTATGCTTACTAAAATCTTATATTATTTTAATATTCCGGCATTGCATACCAAAAATTTTGATCTTTTCAGATCCTTGGAGTTTGTATTCCCCATGGACTTTGGGCCAAAGTTTAATTTGAGTTTGTCGCTTAATGAAATCCAACTCCTTTTATTATACTGATCGAATAATAAGCTCAACGCTGAAATTGGTATTACCTTTGCTTAATTTTTTTTTTATTTTTTTTTCGTTTTCAAGTTCAATGTTGTGAAATATGAGGCTTAATAGCAAAAAACCCCATAATTATTAAACGTTGCGTAGAAAATTCCCTACCCATTGAAAATAGGAGAAAACCCTCTTATTTGAAATTTTTAGTACGGAATACAACCTTTTAGGTTTGGAAAACCTCATATCATTCAATTCCATTATTTTAACCATTAAAAACAATAAAAATTGCCACAATTAAAAAACAATAATTGTAATTGTAGTCCCAAACTTTTTATTTTTTATTTTTGCAAATTATACCTGATTCTTTTTTTTTATGTGTTACCCACAAGTTCAAACATTTGAAACTTTATTTTCCCATCCCACCCCACTTCATCTTATTTGAGCGGAAAAAAAAATTGGGAGTGTGAGTGGCAATATAAAAAATTTAGGTATAATTTGTAAGACAATAAAAAGATAGGCTGCAATTGCGATTATTCCTTTTAAATTTTGACAAATTTTAGGGTGTATTTGATTGTCGGCATGAAATTTGCATGAGAAGAAAATGTTTCCCTGGCAATTGAATTAATAGGAACTTATTTGCATGGAATTTGTCAATTAAATGTGTTCGATTGACTTGATTTTTAACTTAGAAAATGTTTTACTTTTTCATCTTTTGGTGTTTGATAACCATTATTTTTTTTTTATGGAATAGTCATTTTTTTCAACTTTTATTGTTTGATAGCCATAATATTTCATGAAAATTGTCATTTTTTTCCATAAAAATTATTCAATCAATTTTTATTTGAATAAATAAATATATTTTTAAGTATACTTGAAAATTGTTATTTGAATGAATATAGAAGTATGACTTTGGATTGTGGCAATGATAAGAATTAAAATTGGAAGAATAGTTAATATTGAAGGCAATTTCTCCACTTGGAATCCAACAAAATTAATTGACTATGTAATTTCAGTCGTAGTACTGAAGAATTCAAACAGAATTGAATGAATGAATGTTTAATTTTTTTTGTTTTTTTTTTTTTTTATGCATATCCAAATTGTTAGGATTAATATCCAAATGGTAGTAATGATCATAATCTATCTTCTCATTAGAGACTTTTACATAAACGACATCAGTTCCAATAATGATAGGAATTCAAAGATGAGTTGATAAAGCACCTCTTTGAAATTCGTTAGCCATGTTGATTCAGTTCTCAACAGATGCCTTCAAAGGAAGCTCATTTCCTCCACCAACCAAAATACTCCCTGCCCACTATATCATGCATTGAAATTCAAATCTGAGTTGAATGTGTGTGTGTTTGTGTGTGTGTGTGTGTATATATATGTATATATATATATATAATGATAAAATTTTCAAAGACCATCAAAAGATTATGATAAAATTTTGAGGAATATTGTCTCATAATGCAATTAAGAAATGAACACTTACCGGAAGGTATGGAAAATCAGGAGGAAAAGAAAAAAGAATGCTTAAGTGCTTCTCAGATTTACCTTTTCCATCGTTCTATAAGACAAGGCATTCCTACACATCAATGACTCATCAAGTGATGGTAGTGGTGGCTCAAAAGCACACCTACTATTTTTAACAGTTAAACTAACGGAATTGGATTTTCCGCACCTAAAATGTTGTATTATGCACTAAAAGTTTCAAACATGGAAATTTTCTGTTATTTTCAATAGATAGGGAATTTTCCGCACAACGTCTAGTAAGTAGGAGAATTTTCTACTATTAAACCTAATAATTAAATTATTACCATAAAAGTTGTTTGTTATACCACAATTTTGAATAGGCTAAATATAATTACACTATATTTTCTTAAAAGTGCATCACATTTTAATTACATAAAAGATTTATAATATTTACTTATTTCACACTTATATCCTCAAATTTTTATCATCACAATAACAAAACATCTTGTTCCTGATGAAAATTTATGTCGGAAAATTCCGTTAAAAAGGGACTAAAAAACTTATTCGTCCCTCATATTTTTGAATAAGCAATACAAATGTATAATCGTAACTAAATATTTGCCCCTCATTTTAATGTAAGTTAGTTGAGTTTTTGCTCGAAAATCATCATTAAAGACAAAATTTACTGATTAATGAAAGTTTAAGGATAAAAATGTGATAAAAATGAGAGATATAAATATAATAATGTCTAAAGGTCAAGGACCTTTAAATATTTTCTTAAGAGTCTGTTCGATCCCCCTTTTTTTTGACAAAAATAAGATTTGAAATAGTGATTTGATAGAGAATTTATGGTTAAAAAATAAGAAAATATTTTGAGTTTACGTGTAATATTATTATATTAAATTATGTGTTGTTAAAAATAAGAAGAAAAAAATATTTTTTGAAAATAATAAGAATCAAATAAGCGCCAAATAATCTAAATAAAATTACATCGATAAGCACACTTTTTAATATATTTTTGGAAAAAAATTTATTCCCACATCAACCATTAACTTGTCTTCCCACTCTCCCACCCCCCCATGGTGGACAGTGCAATTTATTTTTATTTTTTTTACTTGGCCACAATTATGGTATATTTTTCACTCTATATATTAATCTTGTGATGTATATGAGGTGGGAAGATGATAAGTAATTATAATAATTTAATTCACGGGTGTGAAATGGGAAAATTTTATTTGGGCAGAACTGGAATAGGTTGGGTAAGGGAAGGGTAGGGTAGGGTAGGGTAGGGTAGGGGTAAAGAAAAGGAAAAAAAAGAATGATAATATTAAGCGTAATGTGTTTATTGAAAATATATATAATTTAGAGTGTAATTATAATGTGGTGAAACAAAAATAATATATGGCGGCAATAGAGCCACACCATAAAAATATGCACACAAAATTTAAGTGATAAAATCTTTTTTGATTTTTTTTTTTTTTTTTGTTGCCGGAGAATCCGGCTTTTGTAGAATATTGTATGAACTCTGATAATTTCCTTGCTATTTGTGCTCTTGAACTTAATTCAAATCAAGTAGTTACGTTTCCACGATTCGTCAAACTGCTCATATAAAAATAACAAAATAATGGTCTGTCTTCAAAAAGCAAACTAAAATGCTTTTTGGTAACTGATATTAACGTTATCCAAACAAAATACTCGATTAGAAACATCCGTTGATTTTTCTTTATGTCAAATAAAGAATCCATTTGACTTCTCTTTTGTCCCACCGAATAGCATTTTTCGCTTTATCTTTTAACATAGCATCCATCACTTGGGAAGAACATTTTATTAGTTGAAGATAGTGACAATGCTTTTACATTGCTTATCCCAATTGGCCAATTGTTTTCCTCAATCAACCAATGACAAAGTGCCTCCTGGTTGTTATTGGTGTTAAAATTGATTATTACTCCTACAATGCCTACCCACTAGTTCTACCAATCAAGTTGTAACATATCTTTCATGTTATGGATACGCGTGTATATCATCGACAAATTTATTTTTGACTTATTGGTCCTAATATCATGAGCCATCAAACAATCCATCCAAAGTACTAGACCAACCTATCATGTCAATCAAATAAAGTAGATTTATAGTCAAATATGATAATACCAAATCGCAATTAAGATTTATAATCGCATAAGTATATATATTTAGAGAAAAACGATATGACAAATTCTAAAGAACTTATCTAGAGAAGATTTATAGTTAAATATGATAATACCAAATCACAATTAAAAGGCATAATCGCGTAAGTATATATATTTAGAGAAAAATGATATGAGAAATTCTAAAGAACTTATATAAAGTAGAGTACAAGAGCGAAAATATTTTAAATTTCTTACTCATCCATGTTAAGGAATATTTCTAGATAACGTGAGAACTCGAGATGAAATTGATACTCGCTTATTTTTCTACCATTTATATGTACAACAAGCAAGATTGTAGTGAACTAGTAGAGGATTCGGGTGCTATAAGAACACATCTCATCTCTGCCAAATAAGCAAGAAGACCAGAAATAAATTTGAGAATGTTAAGTCCAAATTATAATTGTCGGTTTTTTAGTCAAAATCATGTCCTGGTTGAATTGTATTAGGAGTTTATCAAATTGTAATCAAAGTCAAAATAGTTAAACATTAGTAGTATAGGTCTTGAAGGAATCCAAAATGTCAAAGATATCCAATTAAATCACATATGATCAAGGGAATGTGATTAAAAGTTTAAAGAGTATTAAAAGAGTCGCACAAGTTATGCTCATAATTCTCCATCTCAATTTGCAACGCATTTTTCATATAGAAAACATTGAAATTTCGACAAGATTATTTCTAGAAGAATTGTAACCCGTTAGTTAGCTTCCCGACACTTTTGAGTCACCTTAATTGGACATCGTAAGAGAAAGTTATGATGAAAATACTGACGACTGCTCAACTGCCGCTCCTCTGTCGTTGGCCTAGTGCTTGACCAACATAGTTATCCGAGAAACAATAATATTCGATTTTCAAGCTGATTTTGAGTTCCTCACTACCCATCATAAATATACACTATATGGGATGTAATGTAAGTTCCCTTCGATTTATAGTGGATTATTGATTGGCAAAATGCATGGAGTTTTTACCCAATTGTGGTTTCTCCATTATCATCTTTGTGATTTTTCTTTTTTAATTGCTGCTTGTGGTATTCAAATTTAGGATAAATTGACTTGTTTGATCTAGTCATCTAGAAACCATTAAGAAGTGATTTGTTGCTTTTAATTGTGTAATTCTGCATGCTGAATCTAAATAATCGACGAATTTAGAACTTTTTGAGAAATTAGACATCAATAGAAGTACACTTCTTGAATAGTTTCGTACTGCTGCTCAAATCCCATTGTCAATGTATCAGTCAAGTAAAATTAACTAAATAAGTTTTCGAGTCCATGACATAAATATAACCATTTTACACTAATTATCGTTTTCCCCCCCAAAAAAATAAGGGTACAAACATGTTCCTATTTATAAGTATTAGTTAAAGTTGAATGTGCATTGCACGTTAAGTGCTGTAAAAGTAATATTTGATATCAATTTATTGAGAGCATTTAATGAGTCTCAAACGAATTAAAGAAAATAAAATTTAGAATATGAATTTAAGAGAAGAAAATTATACTCTCAAAACTCAACTTTTATAATTCAAATTTTTAATGATGATGAAATACTACAAATGAACAACATTTTTATATTACATTTGGTACATAAGAACTAATTGTTAACGCATGAATCTAAACAACCATTAGAATTTATAGATGCATGAATAGAAATAAATTCGTCTAAAATAACTTTAGATTCATGTATATCAAGATTCATTGAATTTAAATTAATGTGAATGTTAATTAATTAAAAATTAATAACACGAATTATAGTGGGGTTAAAATTATTCAAAAACTATTTTTCATTGATTTATCATTTAATATATTACATATATGTGTTGGAGTACATGTGCATGCACTCACACGTTTAAAAACGATTGATGAAGTGCCTAGCGTCTTCTTTCTACATGCAATATATTTTCAAATTGAAAAAAATATCTCATATAGAGGGCCAAGTGTCTTGTCCACGTAGGAATAGTAGGGATTACTTCAACCAAAGGGGCAATAACTAAAAAGCAGTAGTCAAGAATATGAACCCTATTTATGGATGTGAATTTGGCACCAATCACTTTTTATTTCCTCCAAAGTAGGATAAAAGAACATGTTGAATGACAGGTGTATGTACACATGCAAACGTGCATGCGTACTTTTTACCGGATTAACGTTGTTTAATTTCAATGGAGTTACCACTCTATTTTAGATGACATTAATGTGACAATAAATAATAAGTAAAATTAAATAAGTCATTTCATTTCACATTTCATTTAACCTAACGTCTAACGTCGTCTAAACTAGGATTGCAACTTGGTGGGACTACATATCATTGCACTTATTTAATTTCACATTTCATTTAACCTATCATCTAACGTCATCTACACTAGGATTGGAATTTGGTGGGACTACATATCATTGCTCTTTTTTTTTTATTGTTGACGTAGGAACCCGCGCCGCTACTCGTGAGTGCCCACTGGGTAAACCTTGCTCCATGTACAATAGCCCGCAAACCACACATGAGAGATAAATCGCTCTAGGCAAGCCTTGTGCGATGGGCTCGACCGAGGAAGTGTTGGCAGGGAATTCGAACTCGTGACTTTCGGTCTCCGCGCTCACCTGCTTCACCAACTCAGCCACCCCCTAAGGGATATCATTGCTCTTTTTACCATTACCTAAAGTGTTAAGTGTCTTCTCTCGATAGGTTAAAATTTGTTGAAATTGTAAAGTTTGTCTTATAAAGTAGGTTAAGTGTCCTTCTAAAGTAGGGATTGCAATAATTATACAACCAAAGAAGGGGCCAAAAACTAAAAAGCACGCTCAAGAATATGAAGCCTATTTTCATGAAGTGAATACATCAACTTGCCAAAGCCAAAACTTTAGAACACACAACAGGACAGGAAAAAAAGTACCATGAGATATGTTATAGTTGTCTCATTCATTTTTTCTATTCTTATCCTCAACCACTTTTTGTATTGATCCACCAATGAATTGTTTATCCTGCTTGGCTACTCTCCCTTAATGTTTTTTCTTTTATATACTTTTGATTTTGATTTTGATTTTGATTTTGATTTTGATTTTGATTTTAGTATTTGTTTAAAAATTACTTTATATAATTTTTGCCAAGCAATTTATGTGGGGATTTTTTTTTATTTTCTTTCATTTTTTTTTTTTTTTTTGAAAAAAGAGGAAAATCATTTTGAAGAGTTGAAATGATAAATCATATTATCTTGAAATTTGTGAAGAGGCCTTTTTCTTAATAAAACTCAGAATTTTAGGAATACTTCGATTAAAACTTAAAACTGCTTACTTGACATTAGTTGGAATGACTTGAATCCATGTACGCGTACGCTTTATTATTCATCTTTGACTCATTCACTCTTATCCATGCACATCATTATTTTGTTGTATTTCTTGTATATTTATATATACAAATTATATAATGAGTATCGATATTCATTTTATGTTAATCATCGATAAACAAATTGAAATAGATATATTAGAAGATGTACATTTCATTTTTATATTTAAATTGTGTTCAATATTGTACTCTATTTTTAAAGCAAGCGGATCTTTAATAAAATAGAAGATCTATTCCAATAAGGTATGATAAAGTTTAATGCTAGACTTAAAATCAACTATAAAAAGCAAGAATTATGCTATTTGTACATTTTCTAGTGACATTTTTGGTGACATTGTGTGTGTTGTCAAAAATCATATCATTGATAATTTTAGGTGTTATAAAAAAGGACAAAAATATTGATCACCTCACATAATATCAATCAGACTGTCAACCAGACGGTACTTGTAGCAAAATTGAGAAAGAAAACTAGTATCTAGTTTAATCAATTTAATAAAAATTTCAAGAATTTAAAAATGAAGTTGACCTATAATAAATTGAACAATATAATTATAATCTATAATTCAAGCACCACAACCATTCAAATATTCTATCAAGATAGTTCGGTAATTTTTATTTATTTATTTTTTTCGCTAAAGGGGATCAAATGATTTTACTGCTCTCTAAAAGGAGGTTTGAACTCAGGCCATCAACCTAGTAAGACTTCGTTCTTACCATTTAAGCTAATATTACTTCAATTTGACAAACTAATCCTTATTGGTGAATCCTTGCCTCACCAAAATATACAAGAATATTATTTCTATTGATCTCAATATTTATAGAAAATTCAATCAATATATTTGAACTCACAGTCATGTTTTGAAAATCAATGAGATTGGGTATTAGTTTTTACTAGTGAAAAAAATGGGAGACGAGATCGATTTGATTATAAGATAAGTGCCATATTTTTAAATTAAGGACAAAATTTGATTGATTGATTTAATTTCTTTCCACTAAATACATATGTAGACTTGAAAAGTTTATTTATACGTAAAAAAAATGTAAGGTTTAAAATTAATAAATTTTTATTAGTAAAGTAATACGTAAGCTAAACAAAGTAATAATTTATTATTATTTTAAAGTAAGGAAAAAGGAAGATGTTTAAATATACTCAAAAAGGAAAAACAAAATTGCTTGAAGAGTAAATTGACCTTTTTATAGACTTAGCCAATCATGGTCTTAAATCAAGATTATAATTAATTCCATTTAATTTCTACGGTCTTTTTGAGCCCGTTTGTTTAGAAGAATGCATTTAGAATAGTGATTTGACGAAAAATGTACGATTAAAAAATTAAATTTATGTATAATATTTTTTTATTGAAGAATATATAGTTGATAATAAGAGAGAAATAATTATTTCGAAAATAATAGAGACCAAACAATAGCTAAACGAAGAAGCAATAATCAAGGAGATAACTTTGTTAAAACAAGGGCCCGAGATTAAAGGGGTTCGTTCATAGAATTGAGTCTTATTGGTCCGTGCACACTCTACTGTTACACACACACAAACACGCACACTTCTTGATAAACTTGCAAGTGAAGGTCAATTCGATACAACGCTCTCTCTCTCTCTCTCTCTCTCTCTCTCTCAAGATTCTGTAATCTCTCTGCATAAGCAAGAATAACCTGGGGCTTTCTTTTCAATTTCTGTGATTTTTCAAAGTACAGGTTTTTGATGGTTTTTTGAAGAAAAATGGAGGCACAGTTCATAAGTAGACACCACAAGCACCAGCCTAAAGGGAACCAGTGTTCTTCATCTGTTGTCAAGCACATCAAAGCCCCTGTTGATATTGTAATCTTACCTCACTTTGTATATATTCTTGTGTGCATTTATTCAGTTGTTTCGTGTATTGTTAATTAAAGTGTGTTTAATTATGGATTTCGTATGGGTTTTATGATCTTTTTGTGAATTTGGGTTTTCTTGTTTCTTCTTGACTTTTGTACTTTCCTCGATGATGATGAAAATGTGAAGAAAGAAATTAAGGATGTGATCCTTTTCAGTTCTTTCATATTTTTCTTCGAAAAATGAGGATTTTCTATTTCTTGGGATTGATTTGGTAATCTTGTTGTTGATTGTTAAATCAATTTTGATCTGCAATCTCTAGCTTAAATTTGAGTTTTAAAGGTTAAAGTTTTGTGAATTGCTTCATCTTTATTGCTTCTCTTGAGTTTATGTGTGAAGGAACAGAAAGTTTTGAAAATATCATTGTCTGGTGATATATTTATTTTCAGGTTCTGCTTTCTTTATTTTTTCTATATTGACAAAATTGCTTAAAAATCAATGGTCTGGTTGCTGATTTTGAGGAAGAGATTAACAACTTATTTTGCTGATCTTCTTTCTGATAATTTTCATATGAAACTCTTGTAAATTTAGTTGAGGAAAAATGAGGACCTGAATCTTTTATGAACTTCAAAAAATCTAAAATTGGTATTGTTTCTTCCGTCTTTTGTGGCTTACTTTTACTGTGTAATATGTGTGTTGGAAGGTGAGGAGCCTAATCATCTCTATTGCATTTAGACGTGTTTGGTCATCCTAATAGTCCTACTAGTAACCAGATAAAGGTTGTATTAGGGGACAGTTTTTGATTGCTATAGTCATAAAGAAAAACTTGTATTCTTCTTCTATGAAAAACTGCAGCGGACGTCGTTCTTACATTTAGTGTGAACTGCCAAATCTCCGTGTGATTTTCTTTTTTTTTAATTTTTTAATTTTTTTTTTCTGAATACTATATCTTTTGTAAGTAGAACTTAAGGTTTAATCTATGACAATCCAAGGCCTGACGTGTTAGCTCTTCTAGGTTTGGCTATTGGTTAGGGGATTTGATCAACCACAGAAGTACAAGCCCTTTATTAGCAGGTGCTCCACTCAGGGTGATTTAAAGATTGGAAGTGTTCGAGAAGTGAACGTAAAATCAGGACTTCCAGCCACGACCAGCACCGAGAGGTTGGAACTGCTCGATGACAACGAGCACATTCTCGGGATCAAAATTGTTGGTGGTGATCACAGGCTTAAGGTAGGGATTTTTACCTGTTTTGCTTCTCCCTCTATCTATTTGTTAATGGCCTTACATTATTATAACTTGAATATCAGCAGTTATATTAATTTCTGGTGGCTCTTCATCTAAAATCATTATTTTATAGTTTTGATACTGTGTCGTATAATTTACAGGTCTTGATTCGTTTTGAACAAATTAAAAGAAGTTATTACTTGGCATTTTTATCCTCTTTCCTTTTATTTATTTATTTTTCATTTTTTTCATTTTCTCTAGGAAATCCTTTCTTTAGTATCCGTTAGAAAAGGAACAAATTTGGGATTTCAATCCTCTTTGAATTTATTTCCCTTATTCCTTGTGTTTTCTTAATTTTGCCATTTCCATGACTCAACTAGAGCTTAAATAACTGGATTTTTTATAGGAACACTTCAAGTGGCTAAACATGTTTGAATATCTTACTTTTAAGTAAAAAATATTTACTTTTCCGAAAGTACATAACCTTATTGTAAAGAAAAGGTAATATTTCAATTTATATGAGAAGAAAATTTTTTAGCTCGTCTTTCCTTGCAGATAACTTCTATCACTTAAACCATTCATTTATTCTGTTGAATTTCCAGAATTACTCTTCAATCATTACTGTTCATCCTGAGATAATTGATGGGAAACACGGAACCTTAGTTATTGAATCCTTTGTGGTGGATGTGCCTGAAGGAAACACTAAAGAAGAGACATGCTACTTTGTGAATGCTCTGATCAACTGCAACCTCAAGTCTTTGGCCGATGTTTCACAGCGAATGGCAATGCAGGATTCAATTAAACCCATCAACCGATTCTGAACATGCACAAACGGTTGGATTAATAGTCTTTTGGATTAAGTTCTAGCCTCGTACTCCCTTGAACTTAAATGGTCTGTTTTCATTGTGTATTATATATTAGTTTCTCGATATATGGAGAGTGAGATTGTGTATTAATATCCATAACTAGTTCCGTGTTACAGAAAAGTGCTGGATTTCTCCGCTTGGTTTCAAGTGTGTAGGCACCAAATCTTGTTTACGAGAACTGTTAGGTAGTGCTATAGACATTGTGTATATTTTCCCCTGGTGTTGTTGCTTATATATATTACCATGTTTCTGTACATTACCTATCCCGTTTGCCTACTAGCTGCTTCTAACTTGGCTGTAAGTTCTGTTTTTTTTGTAATTTATTCCTGCTAAGCAAAAAGGGGAGTATAAAGATCACGTTATGATACAACTTGACAGTGTTGAACAGGAGGCGAATAGTGTTAACAGAGCAGAAAAGCTTGAACAGTTCCATCTTCATACATAAATGTTGAATTTCTACTCTTGAAGATTCATACAAAAATGTTAAATCAACTGAGTCTTCATTGTTATGTTGAATGCATTACACCGTAGAGGTCTTTTGCGGTAATCTATGGCATATGGATTCTTGTCGAGTTTTGAAATTTCAACCATATAGAGTCTGATCTGAAATCACAAGCGCGAGACAGGATTTCGGATTTTGTTCAGAAAAAGACGTCCAAATGCTGAAGTAACAAACGAAGAGAGAGCGAGTTCTTGTGGCAATCAAGATTGTCATAGCGAAACTATTTCTGCTGGCTATCCCGCAAGGGTTTCCCAACATTCACCATTTTCACACCCCCTACATCCATCATATTTTTCGAGATGATCTTCATCATCCTATCTATTTGAAACTTAATACAGGTTCAACAGCAAGAAACTATGTAGCGTTATATGTAAGGATTTTAATCGAAAATGTGGGATTATATGTAAAATATTGTGTATTAAATTAAAAGCTATTAATTTTGGTTAAACCCGTTTAAAGTGATCTAATAAAATTTCGGTATTTTGGGCTTTGAAACATCTAATTAAAGTATAGGCCTTTAAGTGTAGAGATCAAGTTTGTTCTTAATTTCATGATGGACCGAATTAGGTCAACGGGCCGTTAATATATATATACGGTTATGGTCCCCGAATCATACGTGAATTGTTCATTTTGTTCTGACTCCTATCATCAGAGAAAAATAAAGAACTACTTGTTGATCTGAAAGACTAAAATCGCACGATTCATTTATTGCATTAATCATGTCTAATTCAAGTACGCTTCCGCTTCAGTTTACAAATTCTTGATGATCCAATATGAACGATCAATATGACGGTAAATAATTTTCCCAACAAGTAGTATCAGAGCCTATTCATGTTGAATAATTGAGAATCAAAATTTTAATTTGGTTCTTGTACAATTTTATGGTTTTCGAATATAGTAATTCTAGATTTAGTTTTGTTATATTTGAAAATCACTCGATCGATTTTTAAGAATTTCAAATTTCAGTTTAAAAAAAAAAAAAAATTGGGTCGTCGGCAGCGCAGCAACAGCTCGCTGCGCAGCACCGCAAGCTGTGCAGCAGTTAAGGCCCCGCTGCAAGTACCCAGCGCTCGCCCGACAGTGACGAGCGCAGCTTCAGTGATGACGCCACCCCCCGATATCCCCATTTCAACCTTTTTTGGGGTTTGTTAGGATTTACAGGTTATTAGGTTTTTTTTTGGGTGGGGGTATGTGTTAGATAAGTTTGGGTCCTTGGTTGCAATTTCAGATTATGGTTAAGTTTTTAATAATTCAGCCCCTTAAGGTTAAAATTCATTTAAATTGTGCATTTAAAGTTATGAGTTTAATAATTCAATCACTTAAAGTTTGAAAATTAATTAATTTGGACCATTAAAATTCTGAATTTTAAAATTAAGCTCCTAAAAAGTTCATAATTTGTTTAAATTGATCCCTAAAGTTTTGAATAATTAATTTTTGACTCATAAAGTTTCGAATAATTAATTATTGACACCTAAAGTTTTGCATAATTAATTTTTGATTCCTAAAGTTTTGAATTATTAACCCTTAGGCCCTCTAAATTGTCAAAATAAATAAAATATGCAAATTTGATGATTTCTCCTTTTCAAATTTTGGTACAAAGAACTCTTTTGAAATGTATAATATTCGAAAGTGAGTTAATTAAAGCAACATGTTGCCAAAGCAACTTCTCTTGTGGAAATTAATTAACTTAAAATATTAAAAGTTGTTTGTCTGTGTATTATTCATGCGAATATTTGATCGGTCCAAATGAAGGTCAATATTTGGTCCAATTGCACATACACATGTAGTAATAAACATGTGGCGATTATTTGGTTTGACGTGTGATCAATAAATTGGTCCAAAGAAATGTTTATTGATTGACAAATTTCTTTATTGACACTGTTTGATCACTACAACAAGAGTACTACTTACAAGTCAATATTTTTGTCCAAAGATTAAATATTGATATCCTGCTAGGTATCTTGTGATGGGTCCTACCATTATTTGAAATTATTATTTGCATATTAAGGATTGTGAGCTCTTCCAATTAATCGTTCTCCAATTCAGTTTCAGGTTCTGCTGCTAATATATGCTAGCATCAATTCAATTTCAAAGTTTAATGGCACCAACTTTAAGGCATGTCGAGAGAACGTAATGATTGTTCTCGAAGTCATGGATCTGGACATTGCTTTACGGGTTGATCAACATACTGCACTTACTGATAAGAGTATCTCTGATGACAGGATGGAGATGGAAAAATGGGAATGATCGAACCGCATAAGCTTGATGGTCATAAAACGTGTTATTCCAGAAGCATTTCGGGGCACTATGTTCGATAAGGTGACTACGACTAAAGGTTTTTCTTGAAGACCTTGAGAAGAGGTTTGCCAAGAATGAAAATGCTAAAACTAGTACACTTTTGGCAAACATTATCTAAATGAGGTACAAAGAAAAATGAAACATACGGGAGTAAATTATGGAAATGTCTCACATTACTTCAAAACTAAAGGTACTCAAGTTGGATTTATCTGAAGGATTGTTAGTGCACTTGGTTTTGATATCCCTTTCGGCACAATTCAGTCAATTCAATGTGAGCTACAATTGTCAAAATGACTCATGGTCCCTTAATAAGCTCATCTCACACTATGTCCAAGAAGATGAAAAATTGATGCATGACGAGACAGAAAGTACTCATTTAGCCACCACATCCAAGGACAAAAGAAATAAGAAAGGGAAAACTGATAAGGAAGATGCGGGTACAGCATCATAAAAGAAACAACATAAGGAACAGACTGAGGTGACTGTCTTCTGTGGAGCTGCGAGTCATAAAAAGAAGAACTGTACCAACTATCACGCAGGTGTGCCGAAAGGTATTCTTCTTCACTTGGTTTGTTCTGAGGTTAATTTAACTTCAATACCTAGACGCTCATGATAGATAGATTCTAGTACAACAACTCACATCAATTAGTCTATGCAGGGTTGCATAAGTTGTCGAAAATCAAGTGATAGTGAAAGATACATCTATATTGGCAATGACAATACGGTGGAAGTAGAAGAAATAGGAAAATTTAGATTATTGTTAAAGATTGGATTTTATTTGGACCTTAATGAGACATTTATTGTACCATATTTTCGACAAATTGATTTCTATTTCTACTTTGGACAAATCTGGTTATTCTTGTTCATTTAGGAATGGAAATTTTAGTTTGTTTCATGATTCGAAATTGGTTGATTTTGGTTTTTTATCAGGTTACGATAATCTTTATTTAATTGATACGATTGCTTCTTTTAATGAATCCTTACATGTAAGTACTCGAAGTGTAAAGCGAAAATTAACCGATGAAAATTCTGCTTCGTTATAGCACAAGAGATTAGGTCACATCTCCAAGAGAATAATTGAAAGAATTGTGGTCAACGAAATTCTCGACCCCTTGACTTTACAGATTATGATATGTGTGTTAACTGTATAAAGGGAAAAAACCAATAAAAAGAGATTTCAAGCAAATAGGACTTTAGACGTCTTAGAACTTATACATACGGACATTTGTGGACCATTCCGTACGACTTTTTGGAATGATCAACAATATTTTATAACGTTCATAGATGACTTTTCTA
>CAIGRP010088170.1:0-15993 GCA_903798385.1 Fraxinus cuspidata
ATTTTTTACGTAATTTTGTCTCGCCTCCCCCTGCTAGCAACACAATAGTAATAATGTTGCTTGAGTGAAGAAGTCTGTTGATTTTGTTCGTATGCTAATGGGAATGTTATTCACAATATTACCTAGATAGCATTTTTATGCATGAGACAATTCGCTAAAGTATGATTTTGACCCTCAATTCAAATCTCACAGTACTCATTTATTGTGTGCCATGGGAACAAATATTAGTGATACATATCAATCCAATTGCAAAAATCACCAAATGGACATTAAGAAAATTTTAAAAAGAAAAAATCAATGGCATGCAGTAAAGTCACCAAAGGATAATTCCGAACGTATGCTGCGAATATAAAAATATTCAATACCCAGATCAAAACCAGAATTGCAACCATTCCCCTACCAGGCCAAATTCCAAAAGAATAGCATACACCACATTTCCCAAAGAAAACCAATTTACTCTTTTCCTCACACTACCAATCACCCTCATGGCTAACATATTCACACAAAAAGANTATAAAAATATTCAATACCCAGATCAAAACCAGAATTGCAACCATTCCCCTACCAGGCCAAATTCCAAAAGAATAGCATACACCACATTTCCCAAAGAAAACCAATTTACTCTTTTCCTCACACTACCAATCACCCTCATGGCTAACATATTCACACAAAAAGAAAAGAGGAAGACAATTGTTCAAGTATATTCTATTATCTGTAACTCGTCCTTTATTTTGAGCATTGGAAACTATAAAAAACTTAAAACATAAAATTCCATCAAAGAAATCTCATTATTTTTCCCATATTCACAGACTCTAAAAACCAATGAATTTACACGACACAGTATCGATCAAGGAAAAAAATGCAAGCTTGACGAGGAAGAATACCGCAGATCTTAATAGGAGCTTCGAGCTCAAGAAGATTTGGTTGTGAGAGGAAAATTTCGCGGGACGTGGTACAGAGAACGCGAACCTCATTTTCCGAAAGCTGTACCTGGTTCGGTGTCCTAGGGTTCCTGAACTCCAAAAGGCGGTTGATAATACAATCTAGAACAGCAGGCTCTATTACTCCCTGTCCATTTGCCGCCATTTCTCCCTCCTCCTTCTATTCCCTAAAACTGTAACAAAATAACAAACCCTAATTTCACCCGCCCAAAAAAGCAAAGCAAAGAACGAAAAAAATCAATTCTTGAGGTTTCAATTGTTCTGCTGTAAACAAGGGAGAAAATAATGAAATGAAAGATAAGCAAAGAAAAATAGGAAGAGCAAGGGAAGGAGGGAAGGCGGAAAGCACTGTAACTCTTTTATCTCTAGATTCTCATAGAACGTATACATACGGGAAAATTTTAGTCCCTAACCTTTGGCCTTTATAGCAAATTGGCTCCACTCATCCCGCTTAGATTCATATCTCACACAATTACCCTTGATAGAATCGCTAAATATCCACCCTTTAGGAGAAACAATGATGAAACATAATGTTGACGTTGAAGAATGTATTGACAAAATTCAAGCCAACTTATTTTTATTGGTAACAACTTGTCAATTACAAGAGTATATTACATATGTTTTTCTTTCATTTCAAATGAGATGTTTTTTTTTCTCATCCCCCCTTCTTTAGGATACCGTCCTCCCTTTTATAAGAAAGGATCAGTATGTATACGTTGCGTTCCTGTCTTATCAGTTACAGTATCGAGCTAGAAACTCATGTTAATAGCTTGTCATGATTGGTTGTTAAGGTCAGCTTCAGCAGGTTATCATGAATCTATTTTGCATGTGGCCAGTAATTAATGAACTAGTTAGGGAATTACGATATGACATGTGATTGGTAGAATTAGGAGGTACTGACATGAGCCTGTCCAAATGTAATTTGAATGATTGGATGTTTTGACCGTGTGTAAGGAATCTTCAATCATTATGTCTCCTCCGATAACGACGGTCATCAGTACAAGCTAAACTCAAATACCCGACCTTTATTTAGCGTGAGCTTAATGTATATAACAAACTGTATTTAATGAGGACGCAGGTCGGATGTCAACATTACATGGGGAACTCCACTTGGGACCAATAGGTTGGGACGCCTCACGTTAATCAAATCCAAACAATGCTGGAACTTATATGTGACAACAGGCTTTGTATACATGTCTGCTGCATTTTCAGAAGTGCGAACTATCTCTAGCAATAGTTCACCTGACGAAACCAATAGTTCAACAGGCTTTGAGGTATTGCAATTTACCAAGAGATTGCATCATTTCTTTTAGTGGTTTGCTGAGAAGAATAAAGTATAAAACAAAATTTAATGCGTACTTTGACAAATCCTTTAAGGGATGAAAAGTTGGATCATTATTTTCTTATAATGTTAAACAAAAGAATTTAATTTGTATGGCATCGTTTTCATTTGGAAATATGATGATCTGATAAAGAGAAGTAAATGGTGGCAAAGATCTTATGATATTAAAACTGTAATCTTAAATGTGTCGTGAGCTTAATGACAGTTAATCTAAACATTACTATAAGAAATCGACTCTCTAGTTTGAAATAGAATCAAATTCAGAACGGTTTTAAGAAACTGACCATGAGAAAATCTCGATATTTTTTCCATGATTGCATAATCTTTACACTTGCCATCATGACGAGTCTGCTATGTGTATATTCGATTATTCACCTTATTAGTCTTCTATGAGAAGTTATGCAAGACAGGTAATTGTTTGAATTCATTGCATTTGACAGTATTTGATTGTAAAATGTGACAAAATAAACCAGTTCTCTCTTTGCAGTGCAGGAAGAGGTTATTTGATTGAAATCTATAACAGTTTCAATGGCTTAACTGGCAGTTCGAGATTAATTTGGTGGCTCTATTTGTAGAGGCCAGTATAAGAAAGACAGACGACTAAATGAAATTAGCAACAATTTTATGTAGGTCTAAATGGAGTTGTTTCCATGTTTTCCAGTAAAACTGTGGAGCTCCATATGACAAGAACCTGGGATTTCATGGGCTTCTCTGAGAGTGTGGAAGAGATGCGCTGCTGTTTTGAGCGGCGTGATAATTGGTGTTATTGACTCCAAAATTTGGCTGGAGATTGAGAGCTTTATTGAGGAAGGCCTTAACCCTCCCCATCACAAATGGAAAGGTTCTTATAATTAGGGGAAACACTTTACATGTAACTAACAAGTAATGCTTCTTTTCATACCAGATGCTTTATGGATTTTGTCGAGCTCAAATTTGATGTCCCCTCGAGATTTTTGATTGCTCGGCACATGGCGTCTTCTTAGCAAATAGAAAGACATCATACACATTTTTTGATACCTTGACATATTACACATTGGCGTCTTCTCATTTGCTAAGTAAACGTGATGTGCTGAAGTGTCAAAAATGCATTCAAGGGACACAACAGTCGTCAACTTGATTTTGTCGTGCGCAAGATATATTGTTGACTAGTATTGATGCGATTAATTTTGATATGGATTTGCAGCAAAATTGTTGGAGCTCGGTTCTAGTTTTCAATAGATTCAGACGTATCTACACGTAACATTATTGGTCATTGTGATCATACAAGCTTTTGTAGTTGCTGGAATGTTGTGAAGAGCATAAGCTTTAACGAGCTGGCAGAAGGAAATGTAAGAGGAAGTGTTCCATCTGCAGGGATTATTGTATATAAAGTATGTCATCCGAATGTAGGGTGCAAGTATGAAGATGTTCTATCTGCCTTCGATGAAGCTATTTGTAACACTCATAATCTAGATAACCTAGATTTAGAAGTATTATCATTTAATTCTCTTAGAATTATAGATGCGATAACGATTAAATTTTTCTTTAATATAAAAAAATCGGTGACTTCATTTATGAAATTAATTTGTAGAAAATTTGTATGGACTTGATAAAAATAAGACAATTAAAATGTTGATTTTTTTTTTAAACGAAGTCAATTTTTGAATTATGTTCGTACTAAGTCCTCACCACAAATAGTCATCTCAAATCATCTTACATTTATCATTTGAAAAATAGGGAGAGATAAAGTGGAATGAGCTTAACGTTCAGTAATTAGCAAACATCATGCATACGATTCATGCTTATGATGTGCATTTGAATTAATTTAAAATAAATATTTTTTTCAATATAAATCTCCTTCTGCATTATTTTTTAAAAAAAAAACAACTTAATATTAACACTGTAAGTTCACTTGGTGTATCGTCTAATCAAGCAGAATGCAATGGCCATTGTTGTTTAAAACCCCATTCAATCTAAAAGAAGTATCGCAAACCATTCAACATTAAACATTAAACCATTCAACATTAAACATTGGTTGGTGTGTCGGTTCCTCGTACCCTATTTACCACTCATGCCTTTCATGATATAGACATACACCTCTTAACAAAAATATTCGAGATATATATCTTTTTAAAAATATTTAATGAGCCTCTTTATTATTCTATTGACTTATTTAATCCTTAATTGGTTGTACAAACTATAATTTCAGTTATGGTTCAGGGCACATGGATCCAGTAAGAGCGGTCGATCCAGGACCCATCAAAAGAAGATTACATCAAAATGCTTTGCAGCACGGTCTCGAAGAAACTCAGACTAATATCAGGAGACGGCGGCCATTGCACCAGCAAGTAAACTTTTTGAGATCACATGCAGTAGAACAGACACTAATGTTGGACTTATGAATTCTACTACGGATAATTACAAACGGATTGTTTCCGTTGGTAATTAGAAATGAATTATTCATTGGTAAAAGTATTAGATGTTCAATTACAAAAATCACCAACTGAATTTTTATTGGTAAATGTGGTATCTCTTCACCAACGGATATTCCGTGCCTAATGTTGTTGTTTAATATGCTTATCATTACCAATATCATTTCTGTAGGCGATGTTATTTAACTTTTTTTTTCTAAAAAATGTGTCAACATTTCACCTACAGATTTTCAGTGGGCAAAGAGTAGTTTATTTTACCAAACGGAATTATAGTTGTTAATATAAATCAATTTTAATAATTAAAAAATTCAAATATTTTCCTACGGAATGTTCGTAGGGGAAGGGTGATTAATTTTTTTTTTCTTTTTAATCTGTCTCTTCACTAACGAAAATTCCATAAGAGAAGTATTCATATTACCTATGGGAAATCTGTTGATGATATTAATCAATTTCAATAATGCTAAACCAGAAATTTTTATCCCAAATCTAAAGTTCACAACAAAATCTTTGGATTTGTCTTCTATAAAATTAGTGGTCTAATAAGTTACTAAACAACATTTTGGATATTTAATTCAGTCGGCTAAAAGTTAAAAAAATTATAAGTAATAAACAATAATAAAAAAATAAATAATTTTTCTACCACGTCTCACACCTATGACACTATTTACAACACTGACTTTTACCAACTGTAATGACAGACATCTACCAACGGAAAATCGGTTGGTAATTGTCAAATTTTTTACCAACGAAATTTCCGTTGGTAAAAGGTTCACACTATACCAACGGAAAATTCATTGATAAAAGGTTTACTCTTTACCTATGAAGCGATCCATTGATAACTATCAGTGACCTTCAAATTAACAGCGGATTTGTGATTGCTAATATTCCGTTGGTAAAGAATAATAGCAACAGATATCTTGATTTCAAGAACTAAAAATCTGTGCCTAAAGCCATTTTTTTTTTTTTAGTGTCACACAATCGAGATTGCTTCAAATCCTATAATTAGAGTTGAACTAGTGCTTGAGATACTCTCCTTCAAGTTATTAATGAAAAAACGACATTTTTCTAGACTATTAATGGAAACTCACAAGACGACTGATGGGAATCACAACATTAGAATTCCTTTGATTGTCTTACACTATGTATAGCGTATGCTAGATAGGGCATAATTTCGAAAATTGACCAGCCACTTCTTTATATCCTTTAGACTACAAACAAGTGGGCCGAGTCAAATAGTTTGGATCTGAAAGGAATAAGTTTTGAATGGTGCATCTGAACTGCCTTATCTATATCTCTTCTCGTGGCCGAAAGTAATATGCACGGGACTTCTTTTATCCAATAATAAAGCCCTCGAATAAATATGATTGATATATCCTTGGACAAAATTAAGAGCCATTGGCCTAGGCTTTGAAAAGCCAGATATATTTATAATTGTTTTAAATATTAAAGTGAAAGTATTATCTAAAAGGTTAATTTCATTTTTGGTCACTCAACTTTTAGTGAAATCTCTATTTAGTTAATTAACTTTAGTTTGTCTCAAACATATAATTGAATTATAGTTGCCGATTTTGTTACTAGACTTATTGTTGAAATCTTATGTGAACATTAAAAATTGACAATAATATAACTTTTCTAATGTTTGCATGCAAATATTCCACCTACTTAATCATGGCGTCGATGTAAAAATTGAAAATAAACTTTGTTTAAATATCAATGGCGATTCATTTGACAAAACATACTCGGAGCTCTATTTGTCTCCATTTTCTAGATTTTACAGTTAGACATGATTAGATGACAAGGCTAACGGAGGTATGACATTAAGCCTATGTTTTGCTCATTTTTATAAATTGTTTGTAAACATTTAAAGGGTGTTTGATGGAGTTTAAAATTAGATTTTTAGTAGATTTTGATTGAAGTTTTTTAAATATGTGGTTTAAAAGTTGTGGGAGACCCATGAAAGATGTAGTTAATATTGATTGTTTGACTTTGACTTCAATTAAAATCAGATTTTAATCAGGGCCAAACATGGCCTTAATATAATTTTCATCTATTCATTTCGAGAGACTTATAAGTATTAATATTATCCATTTATTCACCACTCATTCTATCCATTTATAAATAAAATGGTCTATAAACATTTTTCAAACATGTTTTAAAGTTTAGTAACTAGCACTAATGTAATTACTAAAATTGAAAACAAATTAAGGTTCATATTGACCGTGACTTAATCAAGATTTCACTAAAAGTTCGATGACCAAAAATGAAATTAACCCATTATCTAACTCAAAGATAATCTGGCTACAAATATACATTCATAGAACACATTGATATCTAGGGGACATACCCACTTATCCATCAACTTTCATCGGGATAAAATGAACCCCATACAAAAAGTAGACTTGTTATTCAATTGTCCACTAAAGTCTTTTCGATTAAAAAAAAAATTATTAGTCTACTTTTTTTACTTCTAAAAATGCTCCCTCTCTCGATAAAAAAATATATTTAACTTGGTCATTCAATCATGCAAAATTACTACAAAGTTGACGAGAATGATTACGAATTTATTAAAAGATAAGCCATGTTTGATTTAGTTGAAAATTAGTTTTTTAGTATATAGTTTGATAAAAGTTGATGATATATGTGGTTGAAAAATTGATAAAAGTTATGAATCATATTAAATGCGTGGTTGATAATTAAGTTCAGGGAAAATGAGTTTTAAAAATGGACCAAACAATGCTAAGCGACGATAAAAAGATTTTCCTCGTAATTGATGGCCATGCCGCCATCTTGATGATCAAACATGACATAAAGTTGAAATCGAAAACAAAATTGATATAACTCGAATAAAATCTTAGTTATTGCAAATGAAATATACCGGCCAAAAGTGATTGAAAGGGAAATAACATGAGAAACTCGCTAAGATTCTAGTTCTGGTCCATCAAAATAGTACTAGACTTTCACGAGGGGACCTTGCCCACCTGGGCAGCACAAAAATGTACACAAGTCTCCATTTTGCACTTACAACGTTAGTAATCATGGCTGGTGCGATGTTTCCCAAAGTTCTTGGAGGTGCCCAGAAATAGCCTTTCGTAAGCTGCAGCCATTTTGGTGGCAGTAAATAGTTGCTGACCTGGCCGAGTCGTCCTTGCTCCCGAGAAAAAATTCACGAATATTAACCACTATTTCATAGCAGATTTAGGTAATTCACAACTCAATCAAGTGTATATTAATTTCTGTATGCAATCGATTATGCTATAGAAATTAATCTACACCTTGATTCCATCCAATATACTTCTAGATAAACTTAAGCCTCTGTTTGATGCTGAATAAAATTCAGATTTTAATTTAAGTGAAAATCAACAATCAATTTTAATCACATCTTTCAGGGATCCCACAATTTTTTAATCATACATTTCATCAAATTTTATCAAAATCTACTAAAAGTCTAATTTTAATAGAAGCTTAATGTACTAAAGTCAACATTTACAATGGAACTTTAATAAATAGTGTGTAGCCCATTAGGGTGTTATTTTCCCTAAACTTAAATCTCTTTAAAGATATTCCCATCTGTCCTCCTATAAGACTAATTTCAGATTTTTATTAATAGATTGATGACTAATAATAATGTTATTTTCCCTATATAGGTGAAATAGAACTGCCAACTAGCGGGTACAACCAACCGGAAGAAAATGACAACCCCTTAATTGAGTATCATTCTTTATTATGTCATCCTATGAAAGTTGAGATACATGGTCTTTCTATTTTTTTAAAATTTTTGATATTTCAACATGTCAACTCTTGTTAATAAATAATAAATGAGAAAAAAATTATTATAAAGATACTAGGTTGACATATTCTCATATTAACTAATAAGAGTTCATTTGTAAATGTAGAAAAATATAATGTCAAAACGGTTATGTTTTCACTAAGACTAGGGCCATAAAAGATGGCATATTAGCATCTTAACCAAAATGCCATTCGATAAATCACATGATCATTTGATGGATCATATAAATGAAATGAGACGGTATGGATAATTTGTGTAAAAGATTATCAATCTAATAGTCCATATAAATTTAATTTGGGCAAGATAAAAACTTCCTGGATTTTACTACATGTACATTCGGGTACTGGTAAAAAAAATTGTTTTTTAACTAGTCAATGATGAAACGTCACTTGAACATCACGTACACTAGAGTGTAAACTCTAATATATTCAAAGAATTATAAGTCAAGTTCTCTTACCATATTAACTCACTATAAGCAGGGGATCTGGTCTAACTCCATGTATAAAAAGTGAAATTATATAAATGATTGCAGAATGAAAGCAAGCGATAGGGACGTGCCACTTACTCATTTGTAATCTTCAAAACGTCAAAAAGTCCATTGTGGCCAGATTCTGCCAGATTCCTCTTGCTCCTATTTCTCCCTTCCACCCTTTAGAACTCAGTTGAATATGGCTTCTGAATTCACTGAGAAGAAAAAGTTGCTTTATTCTGATTTGTTCAAAGGCCATCAAAGTATGGCCTCAAGTCCAAGCACTGAATCCGTTTTTGGTTCAAACGTGTACTCTTCTTCGTCTGGTTTGAGTTCATCATTTGGTTCTGAGCTTGGCTCACCCGAAACTTCTGGAAGCGAGGATGAAGATTTCTTTCCCGAGTTAACTCGTCAAATGGCTGAGCTTATGCTTCAGGAAGATGAAGATAACTCATTTCCCAACTGCGTTTCTGATGAACTTAAAGTATATTTAAATTTTACTTTTTTTTTAACTTTTTTTCCAGCTTATTTATCCTAAATTTTTTCTGGCTAATTATTGGGTTTGTTATCAGTTGAAAAATCAAGCTACAGTTAGAAAACAAGGCGGTGTTGCATGCGGAAGACGATGCAGGAGGAGCGACTCAACTCAACGGAAAGAGTTTTGTCAAACTAAGCAGCGTGGGAACTTGGGAAATGGGCATTGTTATGGGTCGGGTATGAGGGCTGTATTTCTGGGTGGATCCGGATCAAGTAACGGGTCTCGTGGTACTGGTGTTTTCTTGCCCCGTGGATCCAACGTCCCAGCTGAGCACAAAAAGAAATCAGGTAGTTTCTTTATTTTCAATATCATCCCTCAACTGTTTGGAATGTGACATTTTGGCCCTTGATTTATTACTATAATGGAGTATTTTGTATGTACTCATATTGAACTAAAAGGAAATAATATAGGAGAATGACATATGACCTAACCTCCCATCCATGTAAATACGAAATGAAAAATTCAAGCTGACTAGAGTATTAGGAGTAAAAGAGTTAAAAGGGATAATATCTATATGTTTAATGTAGTCTCGTCGTATTCATTAATATATTGTTTCTTCATCCTGCACAAAAGAAATTTATCAATCTTTTGAGGTTTTTTTTTTCCTTTTTTATATGAACGAAAACCATGAATAGATATTATTGCATTTATAAATGGAAGGTCGACGAGCAAAATTCAAAAAATAATTTTACAATATAAATGCAAAAGGGTCGAACGTTAGGGATGGCGAAGCGTAAAAAAATTTACCCCTTAATTTATTGTGGGTAATGAGATGTGAAATCTTACTATTTAGATATGGAATATGATGACCCAATGACATCACGAAGGAATCTTATTTGGTGGATCTCAATTGTTGGCTTCATTTTAGTGGGGTCATTTAATCAATGAAATGTAAGCATTATTCCTCAGCTTTTAGATATTTCTTAGTGAGAGAGGGACATTTTTAAATTTTTGAACTTGAAAGGTAGTAGGCAATTTGAACAGATGGTTTTAATTGGAGTGTTCGATACTTAAGCATGTGTATAATTTTTGACATCTATCAATTTAAATTTTTGAACATGAAAGGTAGTAGGCAATTTGAACTGATGGTTTTAATTGGAGTGTTCGATACTTAAGCATGTGTATATTTTTTGACATCTATCAGGAGTATGTTTGACGGTACTCATACCTACAAGAGTATTAAATGCTTTAGAACTCCATTTTATTAAGTCAACAACATCAAAAGACTCTGCCAATCACTATTCTTTGCAAAGCTCAAATGGTATGTTTTCCTTTTCCCTATATTTTAATTATATTAATAATGAGTAGATTTGTTTTCTCAATCTTTTTGTTCTCCTAGTTGTTTTCTCATTGTATTTTTGATACCTCAACTTATCACATTTTCTTAACAAGTAGAAGATGTCAAAGTGTAATGTACCGATGTGAAAAAAAATTGATGTCATCTTCCCATTCCTTAGTTGATCCAAGTTAATTATAATTGGAGCCCTTTCTAGCTTAAACGGTCAACCCACCCCCAACTTATCTATTGCAAATATCAAGTTATGAATTCGAAATAAATGCGTAATATAGAGTGCCAATTATGAATGATAAATTGATAGTGATAGTGTGGATGCAGATTTACATGGAAATGGATCTTCACGTATTAACAGAGAAGTACAATTGATTGAGAACATGTCGACGACCAACAATAACGAGAACGAAGAAATGCAACTACCACAAGAATGGACCTATTGATTCGATATGGACTCTGTCGTTGTAGAATTGTTCGTGCCACCCACCCTCGATTATCAACCGTCTGTACAGATTTTAAGTCAGTGTGTCTTTAATAATATATGTAGTCAATAAATTTTTTAAAAAAATTATTGATAAGATGAATAAAAATTTTAGAATTTTTATTTGTCAGAGGGAATCTTCAAAATTTTAATAATTTGTGAGCCTGATAAAAATTACATGCTCTCATTTCTGCCTGGTATGATGAATAAAGAAAGTCGAATGATAGGTCTATATGATATGATGTAATGATAAGTTGATTTAATTATATTACATTTGACAAGGTGTTTTCTGTAATTGTAGGCTTCTAGAGTATAAAATTATTTTTGTTTTAGGTAATCATGTACTCACCATTCTACTCTATTTTAGTATATTTATATTTATAAATTTATTACGTCATGTTTTGATCCTTATTTTTTTAAATATATCTTTTTCTATCTTCTTCTCATTCACACATTTATCGATAAAATAATATTATACATAAATCTAAAATTTTCATTATTTTTTAACCTCATAATCTTCATCAATCTACTATTTCAAAATGTATTTTACACAAAAAAATGAGGCTCAAACATACCCTAAATTCCTATTTGATAAGGATTAAAATCAGATTTTAAATAAATTTTGACAAAAATCAATGAAATGTATGGTTAAAAAGTTTTGGATCCAATGAAATATATAATTAAAGTTAATTTTTTTTATTTTGGTTTGGATTAAAATATGATTTTAATCCCACCAAACATGGCCTAAATGTTATTAAAACTACATTTTTTTCTTTTCTTGCTCCTTATTCTTCAACATTATTTTAATATTTTTATTTAGTTGGGAGTATTGCTTTAAATTAAAAGAATTTGTCTTATAATTATTCGTAACCATGTTAAAATAAAATAGTATTTTTATAATTTTTTTCCTATAAATTTCAAGATTTTGCATATATAACATAATTAGATGGCATATTTTCTTAAAAACTTGAGCTAACATGTGATTGAAATGTTAAGTTTAATAACGAGGCTAAAGACTTGTAACACCACGCGTTTGCCTTTATATGATTATTGTTTATAATGATAACGTTCTCCCTTATATTTGATTTTAACTAATACGTTTAATTTTGTTGTAACTAATTATATTTTTACAACGAGATGCACCTCAAACGCCCTAGAAGATCTCGTGTCTTTTAAAGTTAATTTTAATAAGATGAAACAACCTCTAAAGTAATTATAGATATATTTAATTTATTATATATTTTCCACTAACTAAATTTTTTTTCACTTAATTGAGTTGATAATTAGATACCAATTAAATTATTTAGTACACTAATTAAGTCAAATGATGGGCTTTTAGTTACCTAAGTGGAAGCAATGTTGCCCATAATTGATGCTTTAAATTTTGAATTAAAAATTCTTATGCAGTTTTAAAGGGAATAGAATCATTATTTACTCATTCATATCAAAATTAACATGAAGGTTGAGGCCTCATATATTACCTATATTCTTCTCTCTCTTTTTTTTCATCTTCTTTGATTTGGGATTCCAATACATGAGGTATTATGATTTTTATTCAATTTTGTTATCATCTTATAATCAAACTATCTTAAAGCCTTTGCAATATATGGTTGAATGAACTAACTGGTCATTCCATTTTCTGTAAAGCGCACTTAGGTACAGTGTATATGGGCATATATTTAATTATTAAAGCAAACCCATTTAAGCATAAATTGAATTTAAGTTAGTGCATGACTTGTTTTGTTATTGGATTCTTAAGTTTCGAGTTATTAAAATTCAGAAAATTTATTTCCCCCAAATGAATGGTTAGATGAGTGAAACTTTTATTCATATGAGGATATAACGTTTACCAACAAATAAACTTTACAAAGTATTCTCTTAAATCACGAGTTGCATTTGTAGGTAATTTTATTATTTATTTGCACCCAATATCTATTTTCTCTTACTTTTGGGTTATGGAATTTCCTAACAAGTAGTAGAAGTAGTACTAATTATAATAATAACAATAATAATAACAACAGATAGATAGATAAATAGATAGATAGATAGAACTATTATCGATTAAGAGTAACTTTGACAATAAGTTCCACTTTTAAATCTCTATATGATTATGAGTACTCTCAATTTTACATGTTCTGCCCAAATGTCAATAACTAATTTATCTAAATAGAATAAGGATTGATTATAAATTTTAAATGATTGATAATGACAATATGATTCTGATCACCCTTCATTTTACACGTTCGGCCCAAATGTCAATAAGTACTTTATCTAAATAGAATAAGTATTGATTATCAAGAATGAATATTGTTGAAATTGTAAATGATTGATAATGACATACTATAATTGACACGTAGACTTCGTGGACAGCTAAGGACATCTTCACTTGTAATTATAAAAGTAAATTGCTAAGGATTTCTGGTAGGTAAGCTTCCCTACATTTTCATGCGTACGTCATATGGTTAAATATATAAATGTGTTATCTTAATTGTCCTTATGTGTACATGATGTTTGGCTATTATGTTTTATGTAATAGATGTTTCATATATATTTATATATGTCAATGCAATCATAAGCATACATGAAGTTTCAAGAAATAAAAAGTTTACAAATGACAATGAGTTAATAAATGTTTTTAAATATATGTATCCCGAATGTTTTATTACGAGTTGTGTGTTTGTGTCATGAAGGTATGGGTGGGAAATGGGGCGTGAGGGGCCGACACACCCGACTAATGTTCAATGATAGTGTTAATGTTATCAGCTTTACGGTACTACATGTAGAACTTGATCGGGTTCCAAATAATAATTGCCCACTACATTCTGATTGGCGAGACAATATGCCAAGTGAGCTCACGACGACAATATTAAATTTTTAAAGAAATGAAAGAAAATGAGATACATAATGAAAAAACACTTGATTTTAAAGAAATTCATACGCATATAATAAGCATACATCATATGCATGAAATTTGCTTACTTGAGCGTTAGCTCATCCCACGTTATCTCTCTCTATTTTCAGATGATGAAGGCGAGATGATTTGATATAACGACTTGTGGTGACACGGACACAGTACTATCATATTTAAATGTTAAATTCATTTTTTGTAATTAAAGTTTTAACATTCGATTTAATTGTTCTATATTTTATTAAGTACATATTATTTTAAAATAATAAGTGATTGATATTTGTTATATCAAAGAAAAATTTAATCATTTTTCACATTTATAATTTTAAAAGAAAGTTAAGTAATAATATCTTCAAATCTAGGTATCTAAATTTGGGGGGTGTTACAAGACTACTAAACAAAGTAAATTAAACTTAATGATTAGCAACAAATTAAGTTGGATGAGGCAATTGGATTTTCACTAAAGGTTCAGTGACCAAAACCAAAACTGAAAATAATAGAAAAAAAAATCTTTGGAAATATACTAAGCACTATCTAATAATAATCAGATTATTGTCAAAAGTTGATAATTTAAAATTGTAGGATTTTATAAAAACATTCAACCAAATTATCCAAAAAAAAATCGATATTTAGGTCATCTCCAATCCTTCACCAAAATTTGATCCATTTTTACCAAATCTTGCACTATTTTACACCAAATTTTGCACCAATCAAAAAATCATCTCAAACCCATTACACCAAATTAATAGTATTTAATAATTTTCTTCATTATTTTAACTCTTAACAATTTATTTATCTCAACAATTATTTATTTTATTACTAGATAAATTATTAAATAAATAATTACGTTTAGTTAACAAAAATATTGAATTCATTAATAAATTTAAAAAGTGTACCACAATTAATAGAAATATAACAACTAAGAAAATATTAAATTGTAATACTAAAAAGATTGTAATATGTTTTGAATCACAATATCATGATATAACAAAGTCGAAATAGTAATCACAATTAATTATTCTTGATTAAATGATTACAAATGCACATAATAATAGTAGTGGTAATAGTAATAAATATAATAATATAATTAAAATTAGAATTAAAATTTATTGTATAACAAAATGACAAATATACCCTTAACAAAAATTGGTGCAAAGTGGAAGAGAAGGGTAAAAAGGTATTTAATCATTTTGGTGCAAAATGGGGCAATGGATTGAAGGAAATTTGCACCAAAAATTTGGTGTAATTTGGTGAATTATTGTACAATGAGGATGGGCTGGAGATGCTCTTAGGGAAAAAATAAAAAATAAAAATCTACTTCAAAAGTGTGCTAACAGTAAAATGTAGGCCTTGAGATTTTAATTTTTTTCCTAACAAAAATGTGCTAACAGGGACGGGAATTTTTTTTTTTCCCCTGAAACTGAGTTATTTTACTAAAGGCCTAAATTTTTCAAACTTGTTTAGAACCTTTTTTTTTTTTTTACAAAACTCTATGAAATATGTTTCAAATTTTGTAACTAAAGTCAACATTTCCAACCATCCAACAACACTTTTAGACCTTGTTTGGTTCTCATTATTTTTAAAATACATTATTTTCTCTTATTTTTAATCATGCATTTTTCAATAAAATAATATTAAACGCAAACTCAAAATATCTCTTTATTTTTTAACCATACATTTTCCGTCAAAATACTATTTTAAAATGTATTTTTGGCAAAAGAGGACTCAAACGAGCTTCTAACTAAAATCATCCATCATTCTCTTAAAAAAGGCAATCCCCTAATCATTATTCATTTATGGCACACGAGTTTTCACATTAATCCAG
>CAIGRP010088173.1:0-22495 GCA_903798385.1 Fraxinus cuspidata
GACAACAGGAAGAAAATAATGCTCCATGCAGTCTCATCTTGGTCAATCACTTTGCTTGATTTAAGATCAGTGGGTCATGACTCATCAATAGCCTTAGCATATTTTTGTTGAAGTAAAAGAGCTTTTATTTTCTGGCGCCAGAGACTAAAATCTCCTTTTTCGTTAAAAACTTCCATTTCAAATTTTGAAGAAGTTATTTTAAAGAAAAAAATTGAATGAATGAATGTATGCAGATCAGTAAGACACTGGCATCAACTTGTAATACAAAACAAGAACAGGTATTACCACTCAAGGAATACAGTGTTCACAAATTGCAAGGTGACAGAGAGCAAGGGCTACAATTATATCACAAAGTACACAATTTATCAACTCGAATACAATCACAGTAAAGTATTAAGACAAATCGTATACAGGGATCAATCAAGTGTATATAATACTGCAGTAGAGAATTTCAGAATTTCAAGATTATCAAGATTCTTGACTGAAATCAAGATAACCCTCAGATTCTAGACAACTCTTAGGGCTTCTGGACAAAGGAATTACCAAGAAGCCAAGAATCAGGTTTTTCAAACATGAGGTAAAATATAAAGCGAGTAAAAAACTTGATTAGCCCTTTTAAAAACGTAAAGCAGGAAGGATCTCACCAGATCCCTTTACTAAAGGGTTCAAGAAACACAAAGTGTAGCTCGGGAAATAATCACAGTGTAAAGATCGACCATAAACAGTTTCAGGAACCTCCTTCAAACGCTCTAATACCACTATTAGGAGGAGATTCACAATTGTTAGCTCAAGAACAACAAAATATATAAACTGTAAATCGAACAAAAAATAGATTTTAGAGTAAATCGATTTTATTAATCAAAGCCCTCAAGCTGTAAACAATCAATTAGTGCCTCAGCCACTGAAGAACAACCACCATTCGAATACAACCACAACCAAAGTGAAGATTACAAGGATTGGACACTTAGACTCAACCCGTATATCACAAAGGAAATCTCCCTTATCTCAAGACAATAGTTCACACAAGAACAAACCACTCTACTAAAAGAGTATCACTCAAGATACAAGGATTGGACACTCAGACTAAACTCGTATATCACGAAAAGAACTCTCCCTTATCTCAAACAACCGTTCACACAAGAACAAACCACTCAACTCAAATAGAATCACTCAAGACTACAATATTTGAGAGATAAAACGAAATCATAAGAGTATTTTGATTTCAACAGAGAGAGAGAAGAAAGGCAGTCGAATGGCGCAAAGAGAAAAGTGAGATGAAAATATCAGCAGCTCAGCACAGTGCAAACCCTAGGAGCCCATTTATATGAGTCACCCAATAGTCTCCAATCCAATGGCGTAGGAAGTGACACATGGCGACATCCTGAGCGCTCATTAATCAGGTAGGTTAAAACACGGCTTTAAATATTCCACAAAACACGATTTTTGCACCATTCAAAAATAAGACAGTCAACTGGTCAATTATTCTAGCTGAGGGTTATTGCATCATTGTGCCATATTATTCTCTTCAATTAGCTTCAAGGCAACTATGTACTCATACACCGTGAATTCTTTAAATGCTTGTTCCAAAAGATTGGACAAGCAAATCCCAGAGTGAATTTAATATCCTGTCTCGAGAAGAAAAACAGAAGTAACTTAGAAAAATTGGTCAGTCAGCTTCCAATGTGAGAAGAATTTCAAATTCTGGAATGTCTGTGATGTGTTTTAGCCTTGGAAGTGTGAAATTGTATTGCAAGTTTATTAGCAGACGCAAATAATTGCAAATTGTCTACCAACGGTCCAATACTATATGGTAGTCTAGAAATGCATCACCACAAAATAACCGAAGAACCCGAGTCTCAGTAAAATGGCTCTGAAACAAACAAACGAAAAGCAAAAATGCAACCATGTTCAAAACATGATGATTGCGTGTATTCATAGCGCAGAATTCTAAAAGAAATTAGCGGAACAGAGAAATATCATAAATAATTACACTGGACGTTTTGAAATTATAACAGCCAGATAGTCCAGAAAATCAAGAAAATTTAGGTTTAGGAATGGATGATGTATCATGATGCAAGGGACCAAGTTTTTGAATCCAATGACGTAGTCCCTTATTATCTTGACATGTTGGATTTTGTATTAGATTCAGGGTTCCATCACGAGCAAGAGAAGACTCGAACTGCTCTAATACCTTCACAATCTGCCAAAACTCGGGCCTCTTGTCCGGTTGCACAGACCAACATTGGTCAATCAATGCTCTCATGGCAAGGGGACAATCATCAGGGATAGCAGGTCTCAAATTCTGAAAGAAACCAAAAAGAAGTTGGTTTAAAAATTAAATAGCACTAAAATACATATTTCGAATTTTGTAACAAATGGGAGAAATGATATAAAATGGTGAAAACAAAAAGGCCAGAATGGAATGAGAAGTTGCTCATGTATCATGTATCACAATATATTATCCAACAAATAATTCAACCCATGGCTTCAATGAATAAACACCACATTAACCAAAAAATCCATAAGAAGCTCCAGATTACTCTTAATTTAATAAAGTTTAGCTGAAGGTGTAGCAAACATGACTTTTGCTGTGAATCACTCGTCTCTGTACATGGCAATTTAAAAATCCTGGCATCACTAGGCGCAATCACCTAGTATATTATGTACTCCTTGTATTGTTTAGATATTTTTCCTAGGAAAAAGGCATAAACTTAATCATATCATCTAAATTGTGATAAAAAATAACAAGTGGCGGGAGCTAACAACTGCTGAAATGAACTAGTATGGTTATGGCCAAACAATTGAGAAAAGCACTAAAGGAAAAGGAAAAAAAAAAACTCATCTTTAAAACATCACCAAGAAAACTGGAGTTTTAAACCATAACAAACCTGCACCAATTTGAAGTAACATTTCAAACAAAAAGGGCATTCCACTAGTATGTAAATAAATTAAATATCAGAGATAGACAAATGAAACAACAAAAATCTTACCTTGTTCACTACAGCAAAAGCAGCTTGTATGGGTGTCATATCTTCGTGTGGAACAGTTCCAGCCACAAATTCCCATAAAATGAGTCCAAAGCCATAAACATCTACCTTCCGACCATAATGCTTCTTTCGGATCATCTCAGGAGCCATCCAACGATAAGTGCCAGGATCATCTGCCAGAAGATCACAATATGCTTCCTCACAAGCTATACCAAAATCAGCAACTTTTAGGCGGAAATATTCATTGATGAGTATATTTTCTGGTTTGAGGTCTCTATGAATAATGCCCTGCGAGTGAATATATTCCATTCCTCTTGCAATGTCCAATGCCAACGTGATTAACTTTTGCAACGGAACAGGTTTATGCCCAAGCTTGTGCAAGTATGATCTTAAAGAACCTTCTGATAAATATTCTGTTATAATGCAATACACTGGTGGCTTTCTGCAGGCTGCCACAAACTGCATTTCGAGATCATTGCAAATGAAATCATAAAGGACTCTGGCGAGCCGATAATTCTCAAACTTTATAGTAAATAACATTGAATTATTTCTGCATATCACGCAAAAATTACATCAAGCCATGAATTTTAATGGAAAGAATTTATACACAATGAAGCAAAGCATCAATTGTCTAAGCAATTTAAATTAAACACTTCAAAGAAAGGACAGGCCAACTAGTTAGTCATGGATAACAGACACATGAACAGAAAAAAAATACCTTTATTACATTTTCATGGTGGAGACGAGACAAAAGGGTAGTCTCCCTAGTGAATTGCTTCTCTAACCGTCCACCCAGGTCTCCATTTTCGTCATCATCTAGCACTCTGATTATTTTCACCGCAACAGGTTGTTCCTTGTATATCCCATGGTAAAGCTGACTGTGCGCTCCATGAGCAAATCTCAGCCCAAGGAATAACTTAGAAAGATCAACCGCAAACTCATCCGCAGTTTCTACAGAGATGACCCTTCCCCCACCATGGTCAAAATACTTTGACCACGCTGACTCCTTACGACTCTTAGTCTTCTCATGAAATTTCATCGACGCAAAGTGCCTAAGAGGACTAATATTTGCCGGAGACTTTGAACCAGGTGAATCAGAATTAGGTGCCTTGGTATCATTGGAATCTTTATGGAACAATTTGCCAACAATTCCTTTCTCTGGTCCTTTTCTTTTGGGAAGTGGAGTTAAGGACCTCTTCTGACTAGACCGGGCCTCTATGAAGGCATCAGAAAGCTTTGTTTCAGGGACTGGGGATAAGGCCCGGTTCTTGTTTGTGGTAGGGTTTCGCTGAATCTGTGGCACGATAGGCTCTGGTTCTGTATCCAGGTTAGATGTTCTGGGCCTTGATTTGGCACCCAAAATTCTATCTGGCTGGATGGTTAAAGGAAGAGTGGCAAATCTTGAAGCCTCCAACCGATGACAAACAGTATGAGAGAAATTTGTTCTCCTTATCCAAGAATTAGTCTCTTCCTCCATTTTGTACCAAATCACACACCCTAGTACCAACTACCTACTCTATTTCCCTTTCCTCCAGTTCAAAATCAAGATTTTCCTCCAAAATCTCTATATGATTTACAATAATCCGAGAAAAAAAGTTCTTGAATTCCATTAAAACATGAAGAGTGAAGAATCAAAGTCTACCTTCATTGAAACTATGCAACCAACCAACAGTTAACCAATTCATAAAAAAAGGAACTTCAACCACCACAATTAGAATGAAATAATTCCTTCAAATTTAACCTTGATAAACACGAAGAACGGCAAGAATAAAAAGCCCCAAACTCTTGATCTACTTGCAGGTAGACCAAAACTTTACTCTTACATCAACCAAAATCATTCATGCAAACTTACCAAACACCATTTGCCACCACATCAAAATCTGATATTGGCCCCAGATAATAGAACGCACTCCTTTTAGCTTCAAAGTCAAACACCAGTTCCACGATCCTTCAAAGCCTGAAAATCACACATACAGCCCAAGAAAAATGAATATATATATATATATATATATGCACAAATCAACGAAATGGTCGTAGGGGAAAAAAAAGGTTCAATCAATTAGCTTGAAGATAAAGAAACACCCATCATTATATTCCTCATTGGCCACTATAAAAATTAATCATTGCTTGATACAATCACACACAAACCCACAAATAAATAATAAAAACAGAGATAAGAACCCTTTTTCTGAAATATAAAAATAACAACACCCGTATACCCATACAAAAAAATAAAAAATAAAAACGGATCTGACTTACCAAAAGGGTATATCTTTCATGATATACTTCCTTCTATTCTTTAAAATAAAATACAGATTCAACCAAAAAGTCGTCTTTGACACAAACTCTCCTTCTCTCACCAATAGAACATTATTTTATTGATGGAAAAAGCTCAAAGTCCGTGTAGAATATTAGTCATGGAATTGGCCTCTATCTCTTCCTATCTCCTGTGTGTATTAATACACGTATAGATACAGAAGGGTTCCACGGTGGGGACAACGAAGATGGAAGGTGGGGTCCGCTTCAAAAGTCAAGAATAGTGGAAGAGAGAAAAATACGGGAATATTATAATAAAGAATATTACCATCGAGACCCTCAATCTATTACGAATATAGCAACTAACTCATTAACTTATTAATTTTGCGACTGCAGTTACTAATCGTTCATTGTTTTAGCACTCAAGTCCTGAATGGAAAATACTATCCTTATGCTTAATTAAAAAGAAAAGAAAATTGAGCATCTCTCTGTTCTAAATATAAATATATATATGAGTATATATTTTATAAGAAAATAAAAAAATTCCATGTATTTATTCTATATTATACTTTTAGAGAGAGAAATGAATAGGTCACAGATATAGGTGAAGGTTAATTTCAATTTGAAATTCGTACAAATTATGATTTTTTTAAAAAAAATTTGTATGTAAAGATGGATAAAAGAGAGAAAATAAAAATTTATAGATGTGGATAACAGATTGAAACTGCTTAATAGATTGCGGACCTAATTGTTACAATTTTAATAGATTGGTGCCTCAAAAAAAATATTATTTCGATTATTATAAGTGGAAGAATAGAAAAGTCATTATCAAAGAATTGTGGTACGGAGAGATGATACAGCTACTGCCCCTCCCTTTTTTTTTTTGGGTAAGGATCGCATGGATACATGTGGTTACTATTCAACGAGAAATTTCCCAAAAATATTTTGTACATTTCAAAGAATTATACGAACGTGTTCAAAAATAACTTTTTAAATGTAAAAGTAACTTTAGACTTTTTAAAATTTACTAGTCTTTGCACGTGCGTTGCACGGATCAAGTTATTTTTAAGGTAATTTTAGTGTGTTAAATTTGTTGGATTTTGTGAATTACATCCTCAAGTCGATGTTTGTTATGGTTACATTGGGATGAACTTTCTCTTATTGAGCATGTAAAGAGACACATTTCTAATTTTTCTAATTTATGATGAAGTACGAGGAAATATAGCATTTGTTCAACTTCATTCCCCCAACTGCTTCCAATTCATTGAACAACGTCTTTCCATCCTACAAGCAATGATATCTCATAGCAAGTAGAGATTCTATAGTTTGCTCATCAAATCTCATACTTTTCCTTACGAATCATCTTTGATCTTTTCCTTTCTCCCTCAGTTATACATCAAATTAACAGGATGTATGTCATTAAGTTTACTTAAAGTATGCAAAAGGGTAATGGTTTGCCTTCAATTCTTAGGAAAGTGGACCATATACAAAAAGATTAATCCAATTTAGATGGATTTATTTAAACCGCTATATTTTTTGAACTCTAATCCAGTAAAATGAAAGTTGATGTAACCCCTTTTGGGGGAATTAAATGCATACATATTAAATCTATATTGTAGGCATACTTCAAGCAAGAAATGTCGTACATGCATATTTATTTTGTATTTTTGAACAGAAAACTACATAAAGATCATTATTTTCAATGCATGTTTAGAAGTTAAAACGAGGTTTAGAGTACCATTTGATGAGTTCAAATTTCTGAATTAAGTTCTCTTTTATTGCAGTTGTAAATTTTGCCGAAAAAATCAGCAAAAACACAGCTCGAAATCTCATAGTGCGTAAAAGGCCCCAAGAAATAGATAAAAGTTGTCATTTTAATGACAATTCATAGAACATACCTCGGTCATTCCTATCACAAATGTATCCCTACAAAAGCAACAGTGAATCAATTGCAATATCAAAAATAGATCAAAATTTTTCTTTTCTTTATTCGTAAAAGTAATTAGATTTAACATGACCAAAATGATAATAGACAGGGATATGCATATCTAAACTTCTTATTGCAAATACATGAATATCAGTGCAAGAATGTGCCAATTAAAATATGGAACATTTTCAAGTGAGCTAGTATGTTACTCAACTTCATACAACAAACAGTGTGATAACTAATGGAGTACAAAAAGATACCGAGGTAATTTCAAACTCAACTAAAATATGCCTCATCACATAAAATATATCTTTGTTCCAGTTGGATCAGGTGAAGGGCAATTTATATAATACCACAATGAAGTTGCTTTTTTTAGTTGTAAAGACCATTTTGCAAGATTTTAATTAAAAAATTTGAAACAAAATCACATTCTAATAAGCATACATTATGTATCCGTATGACAATTATATTCTCATCATCTCAGGCACAATTGAAAACATGATCGGTGATGGCATGTAAACCCAGTAGTGCATGTTGTATAAAACTTAAATCAAATTACCAGATGCTTAAGAACTTCGACCGCAATATATGTCACCACCCATTCTTGCTGAACTCATAAGAATGTGGTTATTAACTTGCGTTGTAAGCATACATGTAGTCATGAAGTTTCCTCACGTCTTCAGATGAGTCATTGAGTAAATGATCCACAAAAGGCAGATGACGGATGCACTACAATTTTAGAAACAAGGCTTACCTCGATTTATTATAATCAGTGTGGTAATAACTATATGTTGAAATGGAGTTCAAACCACGATTTAACTCAATTGCCCAAAAGGAAGCCACAAGATATCCTACTTAAACTTTGCCAATCTGCAGCATAGATGTAAACCTGACCAGAGTGGATGTGAATAATGAGGTATTTAACGGAATGTGTTCTTGCTGATTGATGGAAGCTATTAAATTAGAGAATTAAATGGACAGGATTAGCATACAGAGAAAAATAAAAATGAACTCGTGTTTGGAAGCAAAAGATGAACTAAAAATGTAATACGATCAATTCTTTGCTTAGGAAATAAGTTATCTGTAAATCATGTATTATTAAATCTTATTCTGATCTTTAAGATGAGTTGCGATAATTTGAATATGAATTGTGTGAAAGGAATTAACCGGTTACCGCAGCATGTGGTGTAACCAGAAGACTGTCAATAGTATACCAGGGAAGCGGGAATACAAAAAAATCTCCGATGGTACTTTGAATTGTGCAGTAATCTAGTGATTACAATGAAGCACACCAAAACAACAACCCACTCTATGACAGGCTTCGAATTAGCAATAAAGTAAAGGGAAAGATCATCTCGGTAAGCCATAATTTTAAAACAAAAGAATAAGACATGTCAATATGTGAAAGATTTTCTGCTATTGGGGCAACATACAGAACTAAGTTGATTTATAAATTAGCACCACGTCAGATTTTTTCTCAACATCCACCAAATTCTTAGTCCTTAACAACTAAGACATATTCTGTGGGTAGCCAAGCACCTGAAAATATAAGCATGTTCACTCTAAAAACCACACACAAAAATCAACTAAAATGGGCAAAAATCCCACAATTTCATTGTTAAGGTTCTCAAAAATAAATTTTAACAGTAAGCAAATTACTTAACAAAATCATAAATGAACAAACTTTGGGAAAAGAGTACCAGGATGCCGATATGATCCTTAAAAGCACATGAGAAAAAAAAATGGATCAGGTAAACAAGTAGCTCCTATTTCATTGAAGATCGATATTTATTTTCGTTGCCTCATTCGAAAGTAAAGCAATTAAGAAGTGATGCTTGAAATACACAGGGTATGAGCAAAATGAAAATGGTGGGGCTTTTGTTTTTCTTCTATTTCTTTTTTCATGGGTTTTCCATTCGTATCGACCCCTTGAACCTCTTGAGCCCTAACTGCTGCCGCCACAAGAACCACCAGTAACTGAACCGTAAACACTACATGTCAGAGAAGAAGGAAAATGGTTAAGGAAAGCTCCAAATGGTGTATTAATCGGGAAATGCTATAAGAGACATAAGAAACAAATACAACAAGATCCATAGATTTGACATGAACAAAATCAAGATGAATTCAGCTCCCTTAGAAAAAGTGAAATGTCCATGAAAAAACACGCAACAATCAACAATCAATAAAAGGAATGAATTTATGATGATTATGGAATGAGATTGAGCACAATTCATAAGCTTTAAAAGCAGGTGTTTCAAAACAAAAACTGGGAAAACTTTGAATTATAGTGGAAATGCCACACAAATTCATGAATAACAATCAAAATTTAGAAAAATAACAAATAAATTGAACAACAGGAAAATCCAATTCCAGACGAAAAAAATCATGCATCATAAAAATATAAAGTAGCCCGTGAAAGTTAATTGAAAGAGACAGCTATAGAATTAATCAAAACCCAAAACCTGAAAAATCCAAGAAATTGAAAATCAAACCAATCAAAATTCTAATGAATCTAGCTTACACGTTAATAGGCACCAATCAAATTACTAAAAGAAGATCAAAAAAAGATAAAAAAATCCAATTCACTCAATCAAGATTAAGAACACCATAACAAATCAACAGAGCTGAATTAAACCCACATCAAAAACTCAAAAGGGCTTTCGAAAATTAAAATAAAAAAGAAAATTACGAGCTACGACGTTCTTCCTCATCTTCGTCACTGTCCACCTGTGCTTCCTCATCAAAGAACTTCAACAACCCTTGATTCTTCAGTCGCTTACCACCGCTGCCTCCATACTCTTCATTATCACCTTCCTACTTTTCACTCCTCTAACTGGGGTTATCGCTCAATCTGTCGGTTTCGAGATCTGAAGAGCTTTCGAAATTTAGGAGTGAGTTAGGGTTTCGTTTGGTGGTCGAGAGTGAGGAGAGCGTGTTTTACTTTGCCTACAATAGGAATGAAATAATCCAAAATTGTACCGTAGAAGAACCAGTTAAGGAACAGTGAGAGAGATGGTAGATTGAAAATATCAAACCTGTTAATGAACAGTTAACATGTGGTTTAAGTGTGAAAAGTAAGGTGACAAAAATGAACAGTAACTTGAGATTGTCTCTTTTAAGTGAAGAGGGAAGTAATCTTTTCAAACTTAGCCAAACAGATATTAATTTACACTCACCTGGGCCACTAAGTTTAGTAAGGAAAATCCGCTCCTACGAGGTCAAATCATAGGCCGCCACCGCTCCTGATGCCCCCACTGCATTGCCGATAGTCACAACCACCCGGTTCCTCGGCCGATCTATAATGAATCCCAACGTCTTATATTTTCCAAAGTCAACGTTATCGACCACTGGAGTTTCCTGTAAAATCGTTCCCGGAGTATAGTTTTCCGGGCTTTATAGGGGGAGCTAGCTTGTGGACAAAATTTATTAATTTTCATCTGGGGTCCATAATTTTTCAAAAGTGTGCATTCACGTCCTCAACTCACTATCTTGCACTCATGTCCTCATTCTTTTAAAGTTATGACACACTCATCCCCATATAATGGAAAATGTTTATTTACGAAACTTAAATGTCCATCTAACAGTTAAATGTTTATTTGTTTGAACTCCAATTATCCAAAATCTCATTTTCTTCAAATTAATTTTCAATCACATATTCTTTCAAAAAAATATTTTACATGTAAATTCAAATTATTTTTTTTTTTACTTTTTAACCTTACATTCTCCGAAAAATCAATATTACAAAACTCATTAAAAATGATTTTTTATTCAAAAAAACAAATACCACAAGAATTGTGTTGAAAATATGATATAAAACATATAAGCGACTCTTAGCAATTTAGCCTCTGTTTCGCTAATTTATAAATGATTTATAATTTATTAAACTTCATTTTCTTCATATATTTTAATGGACTTGCAAGCGGTGGCGAATCTAGGAATTCGAGTGAGCCTCAGGCGAACATGCACAGTTGTTCAACAATCGCCCCAATATATGGAAAAAAATTCTTGTAGGGCCAGCACGAGCGTCGTCATGGTTTGCTGGGTGCTAATCCTGCCCTACTTTCAAATACGTATTATTCACTTATTGAACACCCATTTGTATATATTTATATATATTATACTGTTTATGATTTCTTCCTCAAATTGGGGCTTAGTTAAATGAGATGGTTATGATATGATAGTTTGACTTAATGGATGATGAGGACGAGAGTAAAATGAGAAAAAAAAACAAAGAAAAAATTATGGGGGAAGAAACTTTCAAAAGTGGTTGCTGTACCGAATTCTAATTGTTTGGACTGAATTAATCAAGTCATTAATCTGGTAATGTTTCACACTTACTTATTGAACTAGACATTTGCCTTGGTTATTTGTGACTTTCACAAAAGGTGTAGTGAATTATAGTAATTTTATACCTTGTCTCTCTCCATCCTAGTCCTCCTAACCCAAACTTTCGACTTACAATTTTATCTTTCTTTACACATTTTATTTTTTAGTATTTTCTATTTAATCGTACACTATTATTAAAATTTGGTATGAATAGCAAAATTGATTGATCAATATTGTTGACTTCATACACCTTTTTAGTTTTTTCCATTCTTGTGGTTAATTTAATCACACATAATAAACATATATCTTATTATCATAATATTTAGTGTATTTATTTGATGATAAGATTGACTAACGAATAGGGCTTGATATATTACACAAGTTTCTCAAAAATCTTGGTAGCATCAATTTGTTAGTACTTTTAAAAAAGTAAAAAAAAAAAAATTCATTTTTGAGATTAAAAACTGATTTTGAATATGTTTGAATAGTTTTTTGAAAGTGTTTTATTTGATTATAAAAGTTTTTAGATGAAATTAATTTAAAATAACTTTTTCGAAAAGTTCTTATACAGGAAGTATAAGCCTTGCCGACGGCCCATAAAATGTTTGGCCGTTCATTTATTCTCTCTCTCTCTCTCTCTTATTAAAGAAATTATCTCGAAAATTGTGTGGTGCTTACACTAAAGACTTCAACACCAAAAATAAAAATTAGAGAGTCGTTTTCACAGATGAGTTGAGAACTTTTATTGATTTGCCTTTAGTTATTATTTAGAGAAATCATTCACAAATGAATCATTTAAATTACAAGTTAGCTTGACTTGACTACATATATTTTGTATTATTTACCGTTGAACAAAAATGTTATATGTACGCTTTGAGTGTACATTCTTTTCGACATTTGATTTGTTGTTAAAAAGGATAGGAGGAAAAATGTTTACTTTTTTGAGCTGTCCAATGGTAAATTAATACATGACAAGGTGTAAAGGATAATGTAAAAAATGATGTACATATAACATAGTCGTATGTTGAAATATCACAATCAAAAGCTTTGATTTTATAATAAAAAACTGAATTCAAATATAAAGTTTGATTTTGATAGTTTGAAATAGTTAAAAACAAAAATCCATGCCCAAATTCAAATGAATTTGGTCATAATATTTATATTTAAAATTATTAGGATAATAGCACAAAACATCCTTACCTTTCAATATTATTGTGCAAAACGTCATTACGTTTCATTTTTTGGTATTTTTACCCATACATTCCACCTTTCATTGAGCAAAATGTCATTTTTATCTATTTTTTTCAATAAAAAACGATTTTATCCTCATATTCAAATAAATAAATAAAAAGAAAAAGATCAATAACCAACTGCAACTATAGTACTTAAGTGTTTAAAAAATTATAAAGAAATCATAAATTGTCCACCACCACCACTTTCACAACCTACCAAACTACCACCTATAGATCCACATAGCACCGATTTTCGGCCACCACGCCCACCGGACTCCACCACCACCAACCTCACTTCATCCTTCCACCGTCCTACCCCATACGAATTTGAAGATTGGAGCACTTAGGAGCTACAAATTTTGGTCAGATAGCTCTCTCCATGCATCGTGCCCGTGAAGAGTTTTGGACCAGAAATTAAAACGGTTGTGGGATAATTGGTTCAATTAGATTCATACCCATTATCTTTTGGGTTTGTTGATGGTTCGATTGATACTAATTTGAGGATTTAGTGTTGTGGAATGCATGAATTGAAGGAGAAGAGTAGATTACAGTAGAATGATTTGAGACAGGTTTGATTGATGTGAGACCATGTATAAGTTCGTCGATGTGAGGGATAATCATCAGTGGCGATGCGCGACCGTAGGTAATGCCGAAAGTGGGGTTGCCATGAAGAGTTGTATACTACAATTTGGTATTTTAGACTGCAAATGTGGCTGTTTTCGACAGATTTTGTGACCAATACTGTGAGAAATGATGTTAGGGAGAGTGAAGCGAGACTAGTGGTAGTGGAGTTCGGCGGGCGTGGTGACCAGAAGGTGGTGCTATGTGGATCTATAGGTGGGGTTGTGAAGGTGGTGGTGGTGAAAAATTTAGGACTTATCTGTAATATTTTGAAAAATTTAGAATTATAATTACAATTAGTTGTTTATTTTTTCTTTTCTTCTTTTTGTTTCATTTGAATAGAATGGTAAAATCATCATTTTATTAGGAAAATGGTTGAAAATAACCTTTTGTGTAATGAAATGTGGAAGGTGTGGGTGAAAATGTCAAAAAATAAAAGGTAGGGACGTTTTGTGCTATTTACCCAAATTATTATAACAATTGAATCTACTTTGATTTGAAAATGTTAGTGAAGAAGGGTCAAAGTGTTAAAGAGCGTAAGTACTTATTTGTTTTAGTTAGTAAATATATATTTTTAATTATGATTAGGTTTTAAAATTTTGATTAGCTAGCTAATTTGATCTCAAAATCGCTGAATTGATGATAGATTAATGAGTTTGATTTTAATGGACCAATTTGCCAAAGAATCGGTCAAAATCCAGTAGAACCCAAATACATAGTGAATTTGCGAATCTACGTTGTATCTACCATAAAAGCTCAATGATTTAATATTCGATGATCTCATTATATACATTAAATAATATATTTGATTTATACATTAAATAATATATTTGATTTGTCCTACTTGAAAATAACGTTTTAAATTAATAATTTGCTATATTTATAAAATAATACATAATTCAAATAGATCCCACGTAATATATAAAATTAATAATTTTTCCTGATCCATTGTTCTTATGATTCAACCATGAGACATTTCTAAATACAATATTTAACTTGGGAAATGTTATTGTACACCGGGGGTGTACACTCCCCTCACAAAAAATGGGGGCCCACCTTGAATAAAAAATTCGTGGACCCCCTATTGTGATGGCCGGTGTACTTGTAGCATTTCCCATTTAACTTTTCTTAATATGGTAAGAAGCATAGTGGAGCCACTCCCCAGACCATTCAATTTCTCCCCCTTTTTTTTTTGTATGTGAAAAAAATAAAAAATAAAATAAAATTGTTCAGTCTCTAACCTTTAAGTTGTTCGAAAATCCACCCCATCTTTTACAATATGAATTTTCAGCCCAAAATCTTAAAGTTCCATTCGCATTTCATCCAGTTTTATAATTCTATTAACTTAAACATTAAAATTTTCTATGTGAGATGCACAATCTAACTTTTTGAGGAGTGAAGTTGACAAAACACTATAATTCTAACGGGTGATGATAATAATGAGCTAGAGAGGTTAAAGAAGATTCTTACCCTGGAATTTGAGATCAAAGATTTAGGTAACTTGAAGTATTTTCTTAGTGTAGAATTCGTAATGTCAAATAAAGGAATTTTTGTTTCCCAATGCAAGTATGTGCTTGATTTACTTGGAGAAACATGTCTACTAAGGTGCAAAGCAATAGAAACACATATACATCTAAACATAAAACTCTAATCAGCTAAGGTTGAAGAGGTGACCAACAAAGAGCAATATCGAAGATTGGAAGGAAAAATCCTTTCATCTCTCCCATACATGTCCTAACATAGCCTTTGCAATAATCGTGGTAAGTCAATTTATGTACTAACCAAGACTCGAGCATTTTGATGCTATGTATATGATTCTAAGATACTTAAAAGGGACTCCAAGTATAGATTTATTATTTGGAGGACATGGGAATTTACAGTTTTAAGTATATACTAATGCAGATTGGGCTGGAAGTGTCACTAATAGAAGATCAACTTCCAGCTATTGCACTTTTGTTAGAGGAAAATAAATAAGATGGCATAGCAAGAAACAAAATGTGGTGGCAAGGAATAATGAAGAGGCATAATTTAGGGTCGTTGCTCATGGAATTTGTGAAGCACTATGGATCAAAAAGTTGCTCAAAGAATTAAAGGTTACTAATTCACTATTAGTGAAACTATATTGCGACAATAAAGCTACAATAGCTATTGTTCACAATCCCATTCTTCATGATAGAAAAAAACACGTAGAGGTAGACAAGCATTTTACTAAGAAGAAAATAGATGAAGGAGTAATATGTTTGCCATATATCTCGATAGTTGGGCTAGTGGCATACATACTTACAAAGGGACTGTCGAAGAAACAGTTTGAAAACTTCATTAGCAAGTTGATCGTGGAAGATATCTTCATGTCAGCTTGAAGGAGATTGTTGGAAAGTTTCCAAAACTATTTGGTCAACCTTTTTGTTTGTCGAAGAGAATCTCGATTGTAAATGTGTGAATATCATAAGATATTTAGTTTCCTAAGAAGTTAGCATCTTTTATTCTTTCCTACCATTTTTTTGCTGTAAAACTATTTATACAAACTTGTACATATTTTATGATTAATGAGAATATTTCCACGGGATGCTTTCTCATTTTAGAATTTCTCTCTTATTTTAAATCATAAATTTTTTGATAGAATAATATTACACGTAAACCCAAAAAAATTTCTTATTTTTTTAATAACATATTTTCCAATAAAATACTATTCTAAAATATATTTTGAGCAAAAATAAGGCTCAAGCAAGCGCTTATTATTATTACTTTTAAAAAGATCTAAATATAATATGTATCTTATTGTCTTTATTGTTTTTTCAGATATCACCCTCTTTTACAGTTATCTCTATACTGCCAGCTATCAAGTGTAATGAACAACTCAAACCAATTACAATTTTCATAAAATGAAATTGTATATACATTAAGCTCCTGTTTGATGATTCCATTTGCTTTACTTTAATTTAGTTCTTATATTCATTTTCAATCACACATTTCACATAATAAAATATTCTACACGTAAATTTAAAATATTTTTCTACTTTGTAACTATATATTCTTCAAAAAATACTATTCAAAATTATATTTAATATTTTAAGGATACCAAACTGGGGCTAAACGATGTACAATCTAGTTTTGTAACTCGATAAAACCCTCTAGAAAGATCTATGATTTCTTACCTAAAAAGGAGATATTTTTATACACTATCTCTAGTGCGTCTAACGTGGCAGTTTATGATTTGCATAAAGATGATAAGAAATTTGTGTCCAAAATTTATTACACTACATATCCCAATTATATATCTTCTCATCTACTCAAAATTATCACATTTCTCTGAATTTCGCAAAAAAACTTAAAAGCAATTTTCCAATGGCATCTATAACTGGTTTAACTCTCACAACCCCAAGATTCTTAGCCAAGGCATCAGATTCACCAGAAATCAAGCCCATCAACAACTACTCATTCCCATGGAAGAAGAGGTGCAACACTCAATTCATCCGCCTTGTGGCGGCGGCGGCTCCAGATGGTCTGTCGGAGAAGGTGGTAGAGAGCATTAAGACTGCTGAGGAGGCCTGTGCCGAGGACCCCGTCAGTGGCGAGTGCGCGGCCGCGTGGGACGAAGTTGAGGAGCTAAGTGCTGCAGCGAGCCATGCAAAGGACAAGAAGAAAGAATCCGATCCTTTGGAGAATTACTGCAAGGAAAATCCAGAGACTGATGAGTGCCGCACTTATGATAATTGATTTTTTTTATTATTTATAATTATGTTTTTAATCCCATGTTAAGTTTGAATTGAAGTGCTTAATCTTGGGCAATTACTATACTTTGAATTGTTTGTGAAATAGAACATAATTGGCTAAGTTTAGAAATACTCTTAATCTACTTTTAAGTAAATTTTATATTAATTCTAGATTGAATAAGTTGCTTTTCTTTTACTTATAAATCTTCCACGTCTAATTAGTAATTACTCTTAATAGTTGAACGGACCATAAAAGATAACTCATAAAGCCGATTAATTTATTGAGTATACGTATGATATTTTTTTATAAACAATCAAATCATTTTTTATTAAAATATTTTGAGGGATCCATAAGTATTCTTACCATCAATTATCAATTTTAATCTATTGATAATTCAAAATATTTATAGACATTCTTAAAATTTTTATTATTATTGTTATTGTTTCGAGTTGTTTTGTTTCTTAGTACCTTTAGATTTGATGTATTTTTAGATTTTGATGCTCTATACTAGGTCTATGTAGGAGTGGGCATGGGTTGGGTTGAGTCGGTTTTTATTTCAATCCAAACCCAACCCAACTGATCGGTTTGATCATAATTTAACCCAACTTAACCCGTGTAAAGGTTGAAACCCAACCCAATCCAATCAAGTATCGGTAGGATCGGGTTGATCGGGTTGGGACAACTTGTCAATAAAGACAAAAGTAAACGGGTCGGGTTGGGCAGATTTATAATTGACTCGTGACTTATATTATATTTGGTTTCCATAGTTGTAATGAACAAAAAAAAATTTTGGCAATTCATGCCCGAAAATATTACTTGGATAGATTGATATTAAATCATATGAAGTCAATAAATTTTTTTGTATTTAATTTGTATTTGCTTATACTATTTTTTCGTAAAATGCTTTATATCCAAGTCTTATAATATTATTTTAAGAGTTTCCAAACAATATCATAACACTTGTAAAGTTTATAAATATAGTCGGGTTGGGTTGTGCGGGTTTATTCGATTTTTTAAAGTTAATCCATAACTCAATCCAACTCATCTCACCTACACAACCAACACACTCAACCAGTGTAAAAATAATAAAAAAACAACCCAAACCGGTCGGATTGGTTCGGTTTGGGCGGGTTCGGTCGGGTTTTGCCCACCCCTAGGTCTTTGCATGGTTTAGATTTGGTTGATTTTGGGCCCAATTCGAAATCGAAATCGGTGGTTCAATTTGGATAAATTTCAATCCTAATCAACTCAATTCGACAATTGAAATTGAACCGAACCAAATCAAACCAAACCATACACTTCCATAATTTATAAAGTAAAGGGTAAAGAGCCAATTTTCCCAAAATCATTTTATATATCCCTGTAGTTTATCAACAAAAGTACACCAAAATAATAAGCACGACTACAATATGAAATTGGAGTTTATAACAAATAGTTTTTGTTGTTGTTTTTCTTTTATTTTGGAATTCGGATTTTTGGTAGAAGAGGAGTAGAAGGTAAACAAATTATTTGTAAAAAAGTTCTATTTTTATTTATTTTTTAAGTTTAGAAATCTTAATTTTAAAATGAAAAAAATAGAAATATGTATTAACTGGTTGTATCAATTAATTGGCGATTGGTTGCTTAAATCGCAACCAATCCAACCTTTCCTTTTAATAATTAAAATTAATCAAATTAAATAAGTAAGTTGCATATGTTGCACAAGTGGGCCCACTTGCGTCCAAAACAACATGCCGCAGTCACGAATTCATCCCAAGTTCCAATTTTGCAAGCTCCCTTTACAATTTTGGCATGCTTATGATGCCATCACAATGTCGTAGTACCTGAGAGGTACATTGAAGCAGTCTATACCTTCATTGCCTCCTCGACAATATTTACGCCATCAAAGTACACTCTCATTTGCTAGTCAACCTTCAACCCCACGATAATTTAACCAATTGGGCTAAATTATTTTTAACTTTGAGTAGAGATGGTAGATAGAATATTATGAGTGAACAAACACATGAATATGGGAAAACCTCTTTGTATAAATGAAAGAGAACTATTTACAATCTCTCAAGTATCTTCTCTCAACTTTCCATATTTATCACCATCACTTCACTTCATTTACCAATGAATCCAACACTTTTATTTATAGACAAACTTTTGGTAGGCAATCTTTTTAATGGATAAAATTAATCGAATAGAATCGATTTTCTGATTCAAATCGACCAGAATCTATTTTTCTGGTTGATTTTATTGATTTTTCAATTTTTTTTGCCCTCATCTATTCTAGACTAATGCATGACAGTTGTTATTAGAGCTTAAGAGGGTTCATTTTGATTTTTGAATGACCTTTTACTAATAGATTCAATTTAAAAAATTATTTTTCAAAATAAGAAATTAGAAAATACCATGTTTTGAAAATTTTTGAAATTATTTAATGACATTTTATTTCATAAATTTGATTATTTCAAAATGCATTTTTTAAGAAATTTTTTAACATTTTTATTTAAAAACTTATTTCCCTTGTATGAATGTTTGATGTTTCCACTGAAAACATAAAAGATATGTTTTGAGTTTTATATTATAAGTTTAACATTGTTTTCTAAATTGCATTTTCAACAGTATCAAAACAAATGAGTTTTGAGGAGAAATTGCAAATTTGATTTTAATTTATTGTTGAAGTAATATGCGTATAAGAATTTGATTTTCGACCTTTCATCATATAATACATAGATAAATTCAGAAACAAATCACCTCTCTAGTAAATAGTCACGTGCCTATCACATATCTAACTACCATATTTATGAAATTGGTTAATTTTGCAACTTGCTAGGCACCCAAAATATTGAGGAGCTAAGTATGTAGCTATAATAAATGTTGATAATCTATTTGTTCTTTTTCAAAGTTCGAAGACTAACTTGCTTCTCAGTAAATTTTTGGACCAACAATGAAATTCTTTCTTTTCCAAAAGTTCCTTATAAGTGAAGTGAGCTATTTAACTATATTAAAAATGACATTTGATAGTATTTTTATTATTTTGTAAGCACATTTAATATATTTATTGCCGGGTTACTAAATTCCGATGACTATGGCGTAACTGTAGAGGATGTTGTAATTATATTTTTTAATGAACTAACTAATTGAATAAAATAATATGATTGGAATAAAGATATAAATGAGGTTATAATAAAATCAAACTATTCAATAAAATATAATAATAGATAGAGCAACAACTCCACTTTTTAGCCATATTTCATTTTTTTTTTTTTTTTGTAAAATTAAGCTCCTTTTTGGGATCGCTTAGATGAAAAAAGATATTTTTTTTGAAAAAACAATCGGCTCCACTAGTACAGACTTCAAACCAAAATATTCATTTTTTCAACAACTTGTTGGACAAATAAGAAGCAGTCGGTTTTTTTGATGTTTGAACTTTGAAGTATCGAAAATGCCCTTCACGAGAAGAATGAATGAAATGCTAAAAATGACATATATGTCATCTACTTTAATTGTTGAGTAATCAATCAAACAAGGCATTCAATATATTGCTATTGGTAATGAGAACCTTGTACTCTTAGTGTTGCATTGTATAACGATCGAAAAATGATAGAAAATCGAGAATAAGGGGCAAAAATTAAATTTGAAAAAAGGACTATTGATATATAATCAATAATATAAAATAAATAAAAATAAAGAAACCAACATTTTAAACAACAACGTTCTTAACCTATACTTCGTTTGGAAAGAAATTTATATTTAGGGTGTATTTGAGCCACATTATTTTGGAAGAATGTATTCTGAAATAGTAGATTGATGGAGAATGTGTGGTTGAAAAAGAATAAAAAGTTATTGATGTGATGGAAAATATTATTTTATTGAAAAATGTATGGTTGAAAATGAGTAGAAAAATGAAAATGAAAATTTTAATGTGTACCAAACAGTGCTTTAGTCTCAATTCTCAAACATTACTTTAACTATACATATTATACTGCTCATTAATATTACTTATTATTCGTGACATTTATCATAATTCTTTTTATAAATTCAACAAATAGATATTTAAAAATAATGAAAAGCGTAAAGAGAAAGGGAGATATTTTTTGCATTTATTATTTTTATTTGTAAGCTTTGCGAAACGTGCGTATTTGCCTCGTCAGCGTAATTTGATCCACCAACAAACTGAAATTAGTGTACCGTTACACCCGAGCAGGATCTGGCGCCACCACATAACGCCGTCAACGTACAACTATACCACCAAAAGTAAGCTCTCTGTGGCTTGACTTCTCCGCAGGTAACCGGCGATTTTCTTCCATATCAATAAACAGAGACATTTGTACGTAAAACAGCTCGAAAAGGTGAAAATGGGAATGGAAGACGGAGAGCAGTTGGACGAGAAGGCGAAGAGGATGAGAGATCTGTTATCGAGCTTCTACTCGCTGGATCTTTCATCAGCATCGCAGACGTCAAATGCTTCTTCCTCCAGATTCGCCACCCTCGACACCATCAACGCCACCTCCTTTGACGCCGATCACTACATGAATCTCCTCGTACGCCACTTTACAACTTGAACTTTAATTAAAATTAAAATTTCTTCATGTATTGAATGTTTTTGAGAGTTTAGTTGCAGAAACTTCCGTAATACTGGCCATTGATTGGAATTTTGATGTTACAGATAGTTTTTTTTTTTTTTGTTTACAAGTAAACATGGCGACATGCAACGTCCTATCATTGCATTCATTTTATAATGTAGGGAGTATAACAGATAAAAATATTGGTTTAAATAGTATAGAGTTCTGATCAATTATGAATGTTACTAGTAAATTTCAGCTATAGAAGACTTCGAAATATTGGCATGACGCAACTAGTCATTTGGGAACAAGGAATTGGAATTGAGAGACATTATAGAATTTCTCCAATGGATGCAGTTCCGTGGCACGACAATGCTGCCTTTGATACCGTCTCGAGATACATTTATGCATTGATAGTTCATTTGTGAGAGATTAGAAGGTTAATGGACAGCTTTTGAATGCTTCAGAATCAGTTGATCACTATGAGAAACTATTGTATTTATGGCTGGAAACCTAAAAGAAATGTTAAATTAAGAGTTTATATAAAACTTAATTGACAACACTGGGACGATGAGGATTGCAAAAATACTATTCATTTTGCAGCACTTTAGAGGCTGTTCTCTTTGTGTTTCAGTTTTGTGTTTTGAGTTTTGAATTCATTTTGTGTTTTGTGTTTGAGTGTCCATTTTGATATTTTTGAAAATGTGTTCTTTTTGGCATTTTGAAAAATTGTTTTAAAAACGTCAAAAATGCGTTTTGAAAATTTTGACTTGATTATAACTGAAAACACTCAAAATGACAAATTTGCGTTTTGGGTTTTCTTTACAAATTTTTAACTTGTTTTCAAAAACGCGTTTTCGAAAATGGGAAAGAGAACGCGTT
>CAIGRP010088183.1:0-22710 GCA_903798385.1 Fraxinus cuspidata
TTCGAAAATTATGGGAGCTAAAACGACAAAAGAAACTTGGGATAAGTTGGAGGAGTTCTACGGCAGTGACAAGTTACATCCTTGCCATCTTCGAACTTTAAGAAGAAATTTTGAAAATCTAAAAATGGAAGATTATGAAGTCGCAAAAGATTATTATTCAAAAATAGATGAAATAGTAAATCAGCTAAGAACCTATGGAGATAATGTTCTTGAAAAGAAAGTTGTTGGAAAAATTTTATTACTTGCACAGAAAAATATGATTCAATTATTGCAGCTATTGAGGAGTCTAAAGACATAGATAAATTAACAGCTGCTGAATTAATGGGTTCATTAGAAACTCATGAAAAAAATATTAGAAAAGCGTTATGAAATTAATATAGAAAATTCTTTTTAATCTACAGTAAATATGTGGTTTCAGAAACCTAAAAAAGGGAGAGAACAGATGCTTCCCGATTCAATGGAAATACTCAAACAATACGGCAATGATGGCACAAGTGTACAAGTCATGGCTGTGGCATAGGAGATTTGGACACTGCCACTTCTGCGGGTTGAAAATTCTTCAACAAAAGAGCATGATGAGAGATTTACCGGTCATAAATGAGATTAAAGAAGTTTGCGAAGGATGTTTGCTCGGGAAACAACACCGTCAACTATTTCAGTCTGATAAATCTTGGAGAGCTAAAGAGCATTTGCAGCTGATACATACACATGTATGCTGTCCGAGCGTACTCCATCAAATGAGAAAAATAGGTATTTTATTCTCTTTATAGATGATTATACCAGAATGACATGGATATACTTTTTGCGTGAGAAATTCCAAGTTTTTAAGTCTTTAAAAAGTTCAAAAGCTATGTTGAAAAATAAAGTGGTCGCAATATCAAAACAATCAGAAGTGTCAGACATAAAGAATACACATCAAATTAATTTAACAAGTTTTGTGAAGATGAAGGAATGGGAGCATCAACTCACCGTTGGATACACACTTGAACAAAACAGGGCGTCAGAAAGAAAGAATAGAATAGTAATGGAGATAGCTAAAGCTATGTTAATGGAGAAAGGTCTTCCAAAAACCTTCTCGGCAAAAGCAGTAAGCACTGCAGTCTACTTATTAAATTGATGTCCAATCAAAGCGGTGCAAGATAAAACACCAGTTGAAGCATGGAGCGGACAGAAACCATCAGCAAAGCATCTTATAGTTTTCGACTACATCTGCTACTCACATATTCCACGGGAGAAAAGAGGTAAGCTCAATGAAAAGACAGAAAAATGAATCTTCCTACGTTATAGCACTCAATCTAAAGGCTATCGAGTCTATAAATAAAGAACAAAGAAGCTAATTATAAGTTGGGACGTTAAGTTTGAAGAAGATGCCGCTTACAACTAGGAGATTGGTCAAATAGAAAGAAAAGCAATCAGCATCTTAACACAACCACAAAAACAGCAGGGTGACGTTGAGGAAAACAATCAACTTGAGTTCCCACAACAAGCAACGATAGAAGAAACCGGTTGACTCACCAGAATCATCGTCGAGAAAAACACAAAGATTATTAGAAATATATTAAAACTGCAACTTGATGATCGTTGAACCTGAAAGCTACGAAGCAACTTCAAAACAATCGAAGAAAATCTATGGACAAAGAAATAAAAATGATTGAGAAAAACGATATTTGGGAGCTTGTAGATCTTCCTCGAGATTGGAGCTACCGAAATATGCACCAAGGAAGAGTATTGACATTATTGCATATTTCTAGAATTCTCTAAACTAACTTCAAAAACAAGAGAAGTCTAGAGATTAAAGAATTATCTAGAATTCACTAGAGATTTTTGGGAAGCAAGCAAAATTAAAATATCAGATATCATATAATAATTCCTTAAGGACCAAATAAAATAAAATAATGAAAAAAAAAATAAGAATTTTTTAGAGGCAAGCCACCATCTTTTGTATGTTATAAATAGGGGTTACCACTTCAATTGTTGAGAGTAGAAGTCTAAAAGCATTGTTATTGAAAAAATCTTCTACCATTGTAAAATTCTATTTCTCAATAAAGTAAATTTTTCTTCTTCAATTATCATGTCCAATTTAAAATTACTCCCTACTATTTCTATACTACAAAATATACTTCACATAAACCACCAAATCTTTCCAGTCTAATTTACTTGTTTCTCCTACGAACTATAAAATATCATCATGTTTAATCAAAGTATTTCCTTGCAATTTTTATTTTTTTTTAAATTGAGCATGGCCAAAATTGGCTGTAGAATTTTTATTCGAAGGGGTGCTCTTGGCCGGTCAATATGGCTTATTCTCAGTGGTGGTGTACAAATGATTTACGCACTAATGAAGATCTTTATGCGTAATTTCATTGCAGAAATATCGACTACATAGGATACAAACAGTTCATTTGATTCACAATAACAGCAAACAAGGAGCACAGTTTTTGGTGGTGGGAGGAATCTTGGCACCGCCACCTGGATATGATGCTGCAATGACTACAAAAAACACAGCCGCCACTTGTAATCAAATCTATGCGCCAATAGCTTCACGACCACCGCCCTTACAAAGGCAGCAACATAAGCAACTTCACTCCGATGATCAAGACTGCAATACTGATGACAGAGTTCACTCTAGGTCCCCAGCTAACTCCTCCTCTACACATCCTACCACCAATTCACCAGCTTATTGATTTCTCTCGGTGAATGTTTGGTATGCAGTATTAGACCGCACTGGATGCTATGATAGATAAACTAAAGTTTCTATTGCTTCGTTCGAAATACTACTATCCAATTTACCTTACCAAATTTTGGTGGGATCGGCAGCTTTAATCTATAGAGCCAATTTTGGGACCTTATCCATCTTCCATATTTATCAAACTTTCAATACTATTTGTTTTGTAGTTTATATTTTGGAGGCATGCATTTGAGAATGATAGTATAGCAAATCAAATGTTGTTGTAACTTCCCAATTTGCTAGATATTATAATAATGATTCAATGAAGATCAATATAAAGAATAAACATCCCTTGAACTTGCAGCAGATTCTATATTATTTCCTGCTAAAATTTCAACCAGTCTTCTACCTGAGTATTTAACAATAAGGGCTTGCATGTTTCTTAATAGAAAATTGATACATTAATATTTTTTATGTCTCAATTCTCTAATATCTTCTAATCGAAAGTATGAACTGGATAATGCATGCTTCTGCTTATGGTTTGCACATTGTTCAGTCATCAGTGTTGATATTTTGAACTATTAGAATAGTTATATTTATAAACTAAAATCCACATTTTCCTGATCAAACAAATGAATGGATAAGATTATAGTTAATGTCAGTTAAGTATGATGGTCAATGATCTGCTGATATTTTTCCTACTTTTGGAATCTAATATTCATCCACCAAAAAATTCTGCTTAATTATAGATTCAACGTGGGAGAAATTTCAATAGTTTTTACTGCCTAGATCCGCTCTTCGCGCATAATAATCTTGACTTCTTCTTCTACAGATATATATATATGCATATATATTCATTTGTGTATGTGTGTGTAAAAGATGAAAAGATTATCTGATGAATGAGTTATCCTACAATTTTACCAGGATATATTATCTTGGTGGTTTTTATTTATATTTTTTTTCAAAATATTAATATTAGTGTTAAAAGTTCACCAAGAAAAAGAGAGAAACATTTAGTCATTCACAGTTATATGTGTGCATAAATCATAATTTTATTTTATTTTAATCACGGTTAACATTTCCAAGAAGACCATTGAAGCAAATCTATTTAACTGAGCATACTTCCGCTTTTATTTTTTTCGACTTGTTGGAAACGAAGGTGGGCTCATGACAACTTAAACTATCATTGGAAATATAAAGTTTATTTTCTTGGATTAAAGTATATATTCTGTCAATTGATTTCTATATTACTTCTCTTACAATTGTTTGAACACAAAACCCTAGTTATCATACGTACTAGTAGTAGGAAAATTCTAATTAATTTGTTACATTTTGTACATGTATATATGTAATGCTTCTACATTTAGTAGAATATAACCACGAGAGGGTCAAAACAAAGGACAATAAATAAATGATGCCATCTTCATCGATTAAGATGGGGAACACTTTCATGGCGCAGATGCGATGACGCTTCATGTAGTGTAATCATTGACTAATGTAGGCATATGAGAAATGAATCATGCTCATAAATTGATCACCTCACAAATATTTGTTTAACATTGCGATCCGTGGGTTTTGAAACACGAACAAGCAATCATACCCAAGTCATTGCTCAATACCCCGCGAAGAGTGATTCAAAAAATTGATGATCATCTGCTCTTTCAAATATTTGTGGTAATGGTTTTTGATAAAGGTGTTTACACGTTTATCTAGGATTTTAAATTTGTCTTATTTATTATTTGAGTAGATTTTTACTTAATTTAGTGTGTATATTGCTTTTATAGGTAAAACTCCGTCTTGGAGGTTAATTGAACAAAAGAATATGATTTGCAGCTTAATTTGGAAAAATCTATGGAATTGCTTAAGTGAAAGAAAGTATTGAGATTCAATTGGACGAAATTCAAAATCAATTGGAAGATTTTTATAAAATTTGGGATCAAATTGAGTACTTTATAAAGTTGGAGAGTAAATGCCCAAAATTAAACAAATCCCTTGGACTCCTACAAAAAACACCATCCGATTTCAAAGTAGCACAATCTAATTCAAAAATTTCACCAATGAGCATGTCTAGCATATTTTTTCATAGTTGCAGGATCATTATAACTGATTCCATAGAGTGCGTAAAACTCATCAATTACTCCTACCCGTTCAATATTATACTTCAATTTTGCCTTTCTAAAAGGAACACTAGCTCTTAAAATTCCGTCACCGTCTACCAAAACGACTGGAAATATTTCAAAAAAAGTAGGCATACGACGTACAAAAAGCTCACGCCCTTCTTTATCTCTAAAGATAGGGTGTCCTAACTATCCAACCGCTCCCAAGGGTAGGTTTTTACTCGTTACTCACTCATCTGCCACTGAAAACACTATTTCCCGTCCTACTTGCATGTGTTAAGCATGCCACCAGCGCTCGATCCTGGCTTATCCTTTCCGACATCATCCCATTCTGAGGACTCAAAGAAATACCACGGATGGTGCCACAATCATTCTTGGGGAACTCCGTTTAAATTATTCCGTGCAGGATCAGATGAGAGATTGGGAACGAGACCTGCCATGGGGACTAGTTGAAGTAATGAGCCTCCCAATATCCTGTTCGAATTGGGGTTTGAAANGCTGGAAGTAACCCTGATCCCATTGTCTGGTACAATTTGGTAGGCTTGCATATATACACATAGAGAGAGGCACATAAATTCTCCAATTAAAGACACATCACATTCCTATAATAGAAATGAATCTAGTAAAGGTAAATGCATAATCCGCCACTACCCATACGCATCATAAAGATTTCCTAAACTTCATTTATTTCCCCTATATATTTCTAATATTATTCCAATAGCTACAATAAATCAAGAACATTGCTGAAATAAAAAAGTTCCCAAAAAAATTTATTTAAGTATTATTTTAGTAGTGGATTTTGTAAAACTTTTTTAGGGTTCAATACTTACAATCGGACATCAGGGCATTGGAATCCACTTTTCGCTAAATAATGCTCCACCAATTCATCTGGAATCTGTAACAATTAAAAATTAAACATTATTACTATAATCAATTCTTATGAATCTTTGTATGCGTATAAAGCATGTATTTACACGTGTAACGATTCTTACCGTGGGTGTATAATCCATTAAAGAAGCTAGAAAATCGGTGAGTGCAGCATCTTCGTCGTGGCGGCCGTCGCTGGATTGCTGTTGGCTGCTCTGCGCGTTCATCGTCTCTCTCAGTGGTGTGGGTGGGGTGTTCAACGGAATCGTTTCTGTTGAAGAAAGGGGGACTCTTAAAATCAGCAAAATCCTGTTTTAATTTTTAAATTTGAATTATGTCCTCAGTATATAGCTTTAGTAGCAAAATGATCCTCGATCTATAAAACCAATCATTTTGGTCTTCAGTCTTTCTTTCTTGTTGCGGAAATTGTCCAACTTCTTGTAAAAATGCACGTGCAATCCTTTTTGAATGTTGGAGGTGGTGTGAGAGCACGTGTGTATCTTCGTAAATTGTATGTAAATTGCAATGAATTGGTTTGATTTTACAGTAGCTCAACTCTCTATAAGAGAGAGATCGTCGAGTTTAAATGTATCTAGTCGAACACATCAAGCATAAGAAAAGATTAAAACAACTTGTTTTCTTAAATCTCAATCAAGTTTGGATGTTTTATTGGATAAGCGTCATTGTAAACTTGTTGATGCTATGTTCTTTGAAAAATAAATAAATAGAGTTCGGCGATTGTTTGTATTCCATTCCTAAGTTGGATGCTTTCTTAAATAGTCGCATTTATTTTGATTGATACATTGGCCGCAACATTCATTAGGGAGATGAACAAAAGTAGGCATTAAAAAAAGAGAAGCTAAGGAGGGTTAATTTTCCTATTTTCAAGTTTTTTAAAAAAAAAACTCAAAACGCGTTTTCCAATTTTTTGTTTTGAAAAACAGTTTTTCAAATTTACAAATAAAACATGATTCTACAATTTTAAAACAGGTCCTTGAAAACAAAAAAAATGATAATGAAATAAAATTTCAAAACTAGAAAACTGAAACGCAAACCAAATGGAACCTAAAATCTTGTTAATTATTTGTACCATCAAGTATCACGAACTAACGTCCTACCAGTAATAAACCTTAAACTTCTATAAGAGCCCTTTGCATGATAAGTATACGAATGACGGGCTCAACCGTGCCAAAGGCAGGCAAGGCCTGGCATAGGCTGCCCAACCCGTTTGACACCTCTATTATACATGACGTAAACCTATATAATTAATATTAAATTTCTGTAATGAAATAGAAGTAAAAACAATGCAAGACTGGTAAAGAACAATACAAACATCAATAACTATTATTGCCAAAAATTTAAAACTGTCTATACCATCAGAATGTACATAAAATACTAGACGTCTCAAAAAAGGTATTTTTTTTGTAATGGAAGACAAAAGGCAACAGAAAAGAACTCATCTCTATGTTTAGAACAGTAAATGGCCATCAACAACTGCTATTTGCTAATCTACCAATATTTGTAAAAAAAATGGCTTTGAATTGCCAAAAACTTAAATGTTTAATAAATGTAAGCACAATGTAAAGATCACCGATCAGCATCAGGGTAGTCAAGTTCCCTATCAAAGTTATTTCCAAGTCATTCGAACAAACTAGTCAGCATTAAGGGCTTCGAGCTGCCTTTTGAGATCTTCAAGGTCATCAACCTGGTTAGCGGTCTCCTCTGAGACTGGTGGTTTTTGAAACTCATCTGCACTTGGAAGCTCATGGATGATACCCTCCGGAAGAGAACCTAAGTATAAATGTTTTTTGGAATATAATTAAGAGAAGTAAATAACCAGCTTGGTTGCCAAGAACACTTTGTAAAGAAGTCTAAAATATAACTGATGTTAGTTTGTATCATATGAAGCCTTGACATTCTCTCTTACTTGTACACAAAAGGATAGTTCCTAACTAGTGTCGAATTTTGGTGCAAAAATCTATTGGCAGTATAAAATGGGATGAATGTAAGCCCTCCTTCCTACAAAGCAAGTTTTCTCAACCACATAATATTAGCTATTTTCTTAATATAATTTCTCAGGGTTCTAACTGCAATTTGGCCAACAGAATTCTTTTTGAGAAGTTTGATACAAAACAAAGCATTTTGTTCATAAAAAGCAACCTCACAAAAGCAACCAATGAAGTATTTCAAAGTGTTACGTACTTTTGTCCCCGAAAGAAATTGTCACTATATCTTCATTTTTCACCAAGGACTTGTTGTAAAAAATCTTCTGTTTACCGTACTCAACTTGAAAAGAAATACTTCTCGACCCATATGAATATTTTGTAACATATATCTACTCAAGTTTAACATGCACATATATACATACAGAGAGAGAGAGAGGACACAGGCACAGCAAATGACAAATAAATAACCTGAACTTATTCCAACATCTGAGCCTTGCAGATCAGTATCATCAACGACGCTGAATCACATTAAAGATGAGTTATCAGTAGACTTCGAGGAACATGAGGGACTTAGCATGTTACAAGAAGTAAAGAGGATCTGAGAATGGGCAAAATCATTGACTTGGAGAGAATTAGAATGCAAATGAATGTGCCATGAAGATCTATTAATCTGATAAATAAATATTGAAGAAAAGGTTTCCCCTCAGTAATAATAAGGCCAAAACAGAAAAAATGAAAAATCAACCAAAGAGTTACCTTATGTTCCATTCATTATCTTCATGGAGGCACTCCATTTCTGATGGTGCTTCCGCTTCCATCTTGGCTTTAGCAGCAGCATCCCTGGCAGGCTTTGCAAGAGCGTATTCTTTCTGCACAGTTGACGTAACATTGAAATATAACAGCGGGTACATACATATATACACGTTCTCTAATGAAAGGACAGAAGTCCTAAATTCAGGTCACCCTACCTGCCTCTCCAAACAAGCAGAATTAGAACATAGAGGATTTGGCTTCATTTCCATAGTTGGGAAGTAGTCTTTGAGGGCATTGTAACCCTAAAAACAAGTAAAAAGGAAAAATGAGACACGATCTCACTCACACAGGATTATTCATGCATGTATGTATATGTGTATATGCTCGTAGTTATGTAGATATACATATGGATATATAGATACTAGATGTGTACATAAGGTTTGCGGTCGGTCTATTGCATAATTTGAGGGAAGAGCATGAAATTAGAAAGACCACCATGCAGAAAACAGAAAGCAAATCATTTAGAATATTTGGGTCGTAGTTCTGACTCCTCAAAATGATTACAAGGTCATATTCACCACTTCAGAAAACCTCACCATGAAGACCTAGAAAACACCTCTTATCAAACCTAGAACATTCAGCTTCCATCTCGAAAAAGAATAGATACACATACAGGAAATGCATATCAAGATAACACATATTACATCTGTCTTTAAAATTTAAATGTTCATGTAAATCACACCGTCCAACACTTCCACTGAGAGAATCATATGATACAACTTCATTTAAAGGCCTTCTAGGTTGTAAGATGGACAGACAAGGTTTCTTGGGAAATTTGATAAGAGGATAATGTTGTGTAAGGGCTGAGAGGTGGTAAAGAAGCTGAAGAAAATTTAACAGGTGGGAAAAAGGTACAGTATTGATTTTTCATCTTATTTCTTATGGTGCTCTGGTATTTTACGAGACTGATCAAAATGGTGCTTCATTTAGGAATTATCCTTGGCAGCTCAATCAATTGCATGGATTAATGTGGCCTCATCATCGGGAAGTTCTATTTTGGGTGTAGATGGAGTTGAGTGTATTGTAATTTTTATTCAAAGAATTGCTTAACATATGTCAACAAAAAGATTTTCCTGTTCTTCAACATTTGGAACCACCATTTCATTCATCAAATTCTTTTTGACAAATGCTTAAAACTGAAAAATGAAACCAAAAATTGAAAATGCTTCCACGAAAGCCCTATAAGAGATCGATTAAGTTTCAACAAAACCAACCTATCCACACTTTATTCAGAGGTTTGCTTATAATAGGTAAGCCAAAACCCTTTCCCTTTCTTCAACATATGGAACCACCATTTAACTTATCAATTTTTTTCTGAGAAATGTTTGAAAAATGAAATAAAAAAATTGAATATGCTGCCATAAAAACCCTGTAAGAGATCAATTGAAATTTCAACAAAACAAACCAATCCACATTTTTAGATGACAAGACACAAGCTTTAGATGCAATGAACCAGTCATCTATACATGCCTTCAGGGCTTTGGATCAATCCGCTTATGGTAATTAGTTAAGGGATAAACAACACACATAAGAACCGCATAAAATCATTAGATGACGTTCTTTGAAAGTTTAGGATAAGTCATGCAACGGTCCAATAAGAAATAAGAATACAATAACAAATCAGCACAATCAAAAACATGAAAATCTATTTGAATAGTATTCCTACATTCTAGAGGTTGTTGTTGTAGTAGAGTGTGTGTGTGTGTGTGTGGGGGGGGGGAGGGGGGGGGTTGGAGGGGGGTTGTCCAAGATTTACCAGATATGGGGTGACGTGGCCAAACTTTAGCAAATATTTAAGAGTATTTTGAACAAGAAGCCCAGCAACAACTCCCTGTCAAGTCAAATAGATGGTTAGAAATACAATATCATGGAAAATGGATTGTAAAACATATGTTTGAACAGTAAGCAGCTGCTACCTTACCATCTAGTGGTCTAAACATATTTATAAAATGAATGCTATCAAACAATGTGGTAAAAAAGTTGTATCAAAAAATTTGCAACTACCACAATCTAATTCTTCATAAAGATAAAAAAGAGAAGAATCACAATTTAATATTAAGAAAATCATTAGATGATTGAGAGGCAAAAAAAATGAATCACAAGATCTGATTATTAATTCTGATAAATACCTAGAGAAAAAAATAGGATAAATTTTCATTTCAAGTTTGCTGAATCTTGATATTAACACAAGCCCAACCAAGAATATGGTAGAGGCTAAAAGGATTGGCATACCATTGTAGTTGGTAAAGATGCAGCACAAACCCCTTCACGCTTCAATGTACGCTCATCAATCCCAGATGCTACAACCTAAGATGGATAGTTCCAGCCATTAAAAAATTATTCATTTTACAGTATAGATTGCACATTAAGCAACATTTTATTTTTTTTTTTTTTTGCAGGCAAACTGCAAACAGTTTCTAAACAAAAGTGAATATTGAAACATGGTATCGTTATGACTAAAACAAATCTAATCTATTTATTATAATAAATTGTCAAGCACTGCTGTCATCAGAAAAAAAGCAGCCAGTCTGAATCAAGTGCAATAACCACATGGAGTGGAACTTAAGGCAAGGATAATAAACCTACCAAGGGAGGCGCACATGCAAAACAAGCAGTTTCACCAGGAATCAACAACTGTATATGACCTGAAACAGCATTTTCAGATACACCTGCACAAAAAGAGTTTACGTACATTCCATGTGAGGAGTACTTGAGTACATATTATGTTCATCTTTTTCACAAAGTAATCTTAAAAGACAGCTTATTGACATAAGCCAAAACAAGAGAAAAGAAAAAAGCATAGCAGATTATTCAGGTGCTATTAGATTCCGAAACTATCCAACACAATTGGTGTCTGTGGGTGAATAAAATATGCAAACCCTAAAAATTTCTTGTATAAATTTAACTCCTGTTTGAGCCACATTTTCTAAAAACTCATTTTTAACCATATATTCTCTCAAAAAATTAATTTTGCCCGTAAACCCAAAACTTTACTTACTTTAGACCGAGTAATCCATCAGAATAAAAATTTTCAAAGCAGCTCGAGCCAGCATATCATGCCTTGAAAATTATTAGAGATGAAAACATATGATGTACACCCAAAATGGTACACAGGTTTTACTTCAATTAAATCTAGCAAATTCAAGCACAATAGACTTCCCCAGGAAAAACCAAAACATGGGGTTAAGTACATAATAGCCCGATAAACAGCTATCATGCAAGTGTTACAAAAATGCAATCTATATGCTCACAAGTCACAATAGGTTAAAAGAGATGCAATACATGCCTGTGGCACTTGTGTGACCATTTCTTCCCTTTCCTATCTGCTAAGGGGAGAGTGTATTGACTTTATGTCATTATCTAATCTTCTGTAGGTTAAGTGCAGGGGTTCAAATTAAAAAAAAAACCATAAGAAAACAAATCTCCATTGTTTGAAAGTGGAATATGCATTAATTCATTTCTACTGTCAACCTTGAGTATAGCATCAGCAAGGGCATAAATAACTGTTAAGCATACTCTTCTCTTTCATAGTTTAAGCATAGATGAATCATTTGTTGCTATTCAAGTAGTACATATAACAAATAATGCCAGCTTCAAAACTTTATGCCACTTGAATAGCAACAAATGATTCATTTATATAATGGAGACAACACTTGAGAATTGAGAAAACATGTCTTTGTATATTTAATCACTTGTCTTGTTACAGTTCTCGAAACAACATTATGTTTGCACTCAACATGATGCATACAATGAAGCAAAACAAGTTTCATACAGATATATGTAACAAATAATAGGAACATCATGTTACTTACCAGATTCCATCCATGTCTGGTTCAACTCGTTGCAAGCCTGCAACAAGTTGTACAAAAGGAGAATAACACATCTAATATTCTACATTCTTCTCATATGAGAAGAATGCTGCTCCACTTAGTGTAGATATGAAATTACAAGGCATTTAACTAAAAATATAGTGGTTATTATAAAGTTTGACATAGAAATTTCTGCTCTTACCTGATTCACCACCATCCTTGCTTCATAATTATCTACACAGCTTAAAACAAGATCGACTCCACAACCATCTTTACTTGGGCAGAATGATTTGTTTCTGAGACTTGACATAAATGTTTCAAAGCCATGCACTGTTGTGATATTTAATGTATAGCTCTGAGAAACAAAATCAATTGGTCAACACCGCAGAAGCCAAAGAAAATAACAAGAGAAAACAGATGTGAGAGAAGGTGAGAGTTGCAGAAAACTTCACCTCAAGTACAACATCAGGATTTATGTCAGATAGAGTTTGGACAGCAGCATCTGTTTTTGTCATACCAGCCTATAAAAGGAATATAAAATGTCTTGATACTAAGTTTGAAATAGGAATAAAGTGGAAAAAAAGAAAATCTCTTTAAATAAATGGAGGAAAATGGTTTACCCAACCCTGCAATCTCGTGCTGAAATAGTTTGAAGAAGATAGAAAAAAATTTCTACAGAATGATTTCCAAGGTTTCATGCACTTTTTATAAAAACTAGACAAGGTAAATATTTCCACACGGTTAACGCCTCTTAAATTTCAACTATGCTTTATTTCTTTTAACGAAAATTTCCAAAAAAAAGTTTGTTTGGGTTTCATTTTCTTTTACTTAAATTTTACTTTTCAAGAAATGAATGTTGGTGGATAAGTAGACGGTACCTGTGAGTTGTATGAAATCTGTGGTCAAAATTAATATTTGACTTTGAAGAGTAAAACTTATGGAAAAGAAAACGGAACCCAAACAAAGGCAGAGTACAGCTCATTAACCTAGCATTTTCCGGCAGTTCTTACGCTTCTCCTAGCTTATGGCGTGACAAGTAAACTAACAAAGTCTATGGGTGAAAAGTTTAACAAGATTAATCAATATGAAATAAGTGAGGCTCAACTATTTCATGAAGTCAATGAATATAGCTGCTGAGAAATTCTTATATCTCAAAATTGAAAATATTTCACTAGGAACACCTGCTCTGGACGAAAAAATAGCCGGTTCATGTTAGCTAACTCCACTGTGTCATAATCATACAAAAGAAGGCGACCTATGCCACACCTTGTTAACATCTCGGCTGCAACACTGCCAACGCCACCTATACCCTGTAAAGGAATACAGTAGAATCTAAGCATCAGTTGACAGTCTGCCCTTTCGGTATAGATACCAATACAAAGATTACAGAAGATTATTAACCTACAGACTACAAGTAAATGCATTAGAAAGATTCAAGACTCAAAATCAGACACTGGAGGAAGCTTGGAAGGCATCAATTGCCCTGATATATATAAATATTCTCTATTGGAAAGTGATAGGTTATTGTTACACTTGGCGAATCATTAACATTATTAATCATGAGCATTATAATTTAGTAAACTAAACTTCTGAAAAAACTGAATATATAACAGAACAGAAGTTCAAAAAAGAGAGTTAGGTACAGACAACTATGGCAACCGAGAACTCCCGAATTCTTTCATAATTGTCCACAATACCCATTCTCTGAAGTGCCATAAGTCTACTGTAAGGATTGTTATCAACCACCTCAGCGCTCATATCCTGTAATGCAAAAAAGCATGCACATCTTATTGAGCTTATTGCTTCACTTGGATAGAGCATTTACTGATCCAAATTTTTAACACGACAACCTTGATTTTTGAACGCTGTCCTGGCCCTGATGCTGCTGTCTTAAAAAAATGCTCAACGCGTGATTGGATCTACAAACACAACACTCCCATATCAATACACCATACACAGCGAGACCATATACAAGTACATAAAAATTGATGCTTAAAAATGTAGTTTTACGGTCATCACATATTGTTATTCTGGTATCATGCCGCAAGCAATTAATGTTTGTAAACGCTAAATCAGGTATTTTGGCAAAATCGAAGCATAAGTAATGAGGCTCTTAATAAGACCTCAAATTCTTATTAACCAAAATATCTCCCACGGGAACTCCAATGGAACGTGGAGGAAAAAATTCCTTGTTTCTATTTCTTCTCTCTACCTCCCTATTTAATAAGATTCCAGAGATTAGCCTTGATTACTTTATTCCAGATATCTAAATTTATATTTACTAATTTTGTTCTTTGAAAACCAAATTCTGTTTGATCCTAAAATTTATTTCTGAAAGCAGAGATATAAAAATGCCACACACTCCCAAACACTTCCAGTTCCATTTCCCGTAGAAATTCCAGTTCTATGGCCCAAATTTCATGTCAATACAACTATAAAGAACCAAATGAATTGAACGTAAACAATTTATAATTAAAATTCATACCTTATCGATCAGCGAGTAATCAGAGCGATCAGGCAAATAGTTTTTTAGAGTTTTGAAATCACTCAACAACTCTTTCAGCTCCCCCTCCATTTTCCACCGTAGAAATCACAGTTTCTTAATTTAACTATAAAATTACTTTGTGTGAACAGATAAAAAGAAAAATTGATGCTTTTCAGCTCAAAATTGGAGTAATTAAATACTCGTTTTACACATATAGGAATTCTGATTTAATACAAATCTATGATCGGAATCTGGGGGTTTTTCGATTTTCCATAAGAAATTAAAAGCCGGACTGTTCGGTTTAGATCGCCTAGGCGAGGTCTGGGCTCCGGTTTACATCTAATATAGTGAACCGGGCTGTGAGTCTGTGACGTGAGTGACGATGTAGAAGCGAATAAGAAGCCGCCACGCAGACAGTGGAAATCCTATAAATTTACAATTTTATCAGATTGGGCTTTGGTGGGTTGGATGCCTTTCAGTCCAACTGAAGCAAATATGATGCCCATTTCAATAAAATAATGACTTGCAGAAATAGCACTAAAATATGTAACATTCCTTGTTTTTCATTTTTTTTTGAAATTTCAAGTATGAAGTTCCTTACTCGAGACCAGACGATCAAGAGGTTCAAATATTTATGATAATAACAATATCTTAAGTTTTAAAATGAAATATTATACACCATCTATATCCCATTGTAATATTATCTACATAATACAAACCTGTCGTTTTGTGCCACCTGATTGAGTTGAAGGGGGCCTTCATCACAAGATAGCATGTCATCTGGCCCTTCATAAATTTCCAATTGTTTACTTATCAAAATTTAGGTCTAATACCAAGAGTCGATTTTGAACTCTTTTATAATCCAATCTAACTCATTTCAAAATGATAGAATCAAAACTTGAAATCTTAAGAACAAGAATAAAAGATCAAGTCAATCACAAAAATAAAAAAAATGACAAACACAAAAGAAAGAATAATTATCAAACCACCACTCTAGCTTAATTAAATGGCTAATCAATGAATTAACAAAAATTGATATTACCTTAAAGGGGAAGATTATAATGTACCTTTGGCAAAGCATAGTTGATTTGACAACATGATTATTTATTGTGGGTGCCCAAATCCTTATCTATGGCTGACTTAAGAAATGAAATATGTCATGTATTCACCCTCTCATGGGAACAAACATAGTGCGCTCGCTCGCTCTCTCTCTCTCTCACTTTTTCTATATCACATAATCACTTTAGTGAATGTATTTTGTACACAATATTAGATAAGTGTACAATATATCTGTAATATTTTTATTTTTGTAAATGTCTTATCTAATGCGACACAATATGACATATTAAACATTTTCGTGTATACAACAATAAGATAATCACATAAATATATAAATTATATGTCCAATCATTTAATGAGCTATGACGGATGGACGTTTATTACTCTGAACTCTGCTAGCTTAAAATATCTGTTGAACACATTTAGTTCTCAATCATTCTCAAATTTTTTATAAACTGATTTCTTGAGTTCGGATAACATTATATGATATTCAATTAGTAAAAATAATTCGATTAGAATCTAAATAATACAAAATCTTATCTTCAATTTCACTATAAAGTCCTTGTATTGGTAATTAGTTTAACAAAAGGGAAAAAAGTAGAGTTGAGTTTGCTTTTTTCCAATTAGTGGATGCTGATGAAATCTTGGGTCCATAAGTTATACACACTATCTAGGATATGGTTTATTGTTGCAATAAAAACAAGACGATGCTTGTCCTTTCATTTGATGTACGGCCATTTATATTTTATTCCTTCTTTCCATGCAAAACCTAGTTGTGCCATTATCAGAATGCTCCAAATAGAGAATGACTAGGACTTGAAAAGATGGTGGTGGTGGTGGCCGGGTGGTGTTTCCAGGCCCCCACCCTTGACTAACTTGCCGGTTTCTTTTTAGCTCCATGGTGCCTACCGAAGCTAAAAAATTGTGTATTTTTATGGAAAATATTTGATTATAGATTGTGTTGTATTTCACATCTTTTTCAAAGGGTTCCATAGTTCGTGTCAAGTAAAATGCTCAGCGACCACGCCTATATTAATAGTGTAACATTATGACTTTGGTTAAAAGATATCATAAAATAATCATTTCGCAAAATATAATGTGATTTTTCAAAATGGTACAATATGGATAGTTGTTTATCCCATCATTTTATATTTAAAACGCATGTTATATTAGTACTTCTAGAAAAATTTATATTGTAAAAGTATACAATAAAACAACTTGCAATTCATGGGTATAAATTCAATAGAATATCATGCAATCAATCATTAATGACTTCATACCAAGCAACAATCGGATTCTTATAACTTCTTGGCATCTTATCCTTTACAAGTTAAAAAAAAGGCCAAACTTTTTGATATCGGATTTTCAAGTGATCATATCTTTCGATAAATCTTAAATCAACTGAACTTGATGTGCGAAATATCATTTTTCTACATACTTTTAGTGTAACCTGACATTGACTTTTGTGATTAAAATTAAGAACATATTCACCTTAATCAATCTCCCAAGAGAAAAATAATAATTTGGTGTGACTAAAGTAGATCCAACTAGGTTGATTCTTAATGCTGGTTTTTAATGTGAAGAAGAATTTCTACCTAATACATGGGCAATAGAAGTCACACTATACAATGAAAGTAACATATGGTGATCCCTCAATTGGAATGACATATTATTATGCTTTATCACTTGAAGAAGGGTAGATTCAAATCTTGATTTATGCAAATACTTTGGATAAAGGTTGGCAACACGTTGCAAATTGGAAATGGAAAAAGTCAGTTATATTTTTCAAAATTTTTATTGGTGCAAATATAAAGTGTTTGTTCTTTATAGTTGTCTTGTAAAATTGTGGTGATTTGTGTGAACAACCTTAAGGGTGTTCTTAATGAACAATATTGGATATAATCGAAGATTACAATAAATATATTTTCTTCTTCTTTAAAGCTGTTATATTCTATCAAGTATCGTGTTAAAACAGACAGTAAAAAATTAAGGGTACTATATATATATAAGTTTACTTTAACGAAAAATGCTTTAAAAAAATCTCAATCCTATCTAGAATCCATGCATGGGAATTGGGAAACTTTTGCTATGGGCTAATTATTCACAATGGGGTGAGATTAGTAAAGTGTAACAAGATGAAGGTTTAGTTGGATTTTTGAAAAGAAAAAAGTTATTTTTAATAATAAGATGCTGCTTTTGAATATATTTTAATAATTTTTTGAAAATATTTTGTATGGTTAAAAGAACGTTAAGGGAAAATTGATTTAAGGTAATTTTTTTCGAAAAACTCTTTTACTAAAAGTACAAGCAAAAGTAGAAATCTGACGAAGAATCCTAAATCATTAATCATAAAGCAAAATAATGAGACAAAGCTAAAGAAAAGCCAATTATAATTGATGGTGGCTTTACCCACAATTCTATTCTTTATTCATATCTTGCTTAATGATTGCACCCTCTTTCATGATACACCCACATCCAATCACACTCCAAATTTTGAGTGCATTTTCCCTGTAGATAAATGGAATAAAGGTTAATTTCCATAAAATTCTCGACTTATTGTTCGAGTAGAAAGTTAATTTTTAACATTTAATTATCACCGCATGATCAATCTCTTCCGTGACATAAAACTTTTAAATCTCTATCGTGTTATCACATGATTTTTTATCAAAATATGTTTCATGTCAAGTTTTTTAGCACAATCGCTAATTGTTGATTGTCCAACTATATTAAAAGGGTACATTTGTTGTACAATACTGTTAGCTAATCATTTAACATTTTAAATTTTCTCTTAATATTTAACAAATTGTATCGAAACTCTGATGCAAGCCTTTTTATAACTTATAAATTCTACTCGTGGCTGATATTACTTAGCGACTCACTTTCAAAAGTAGGTTAGATGCCAAATCATTATCGGATTTCGATTAAATATTGCAAATTTAATCCAATTAACAATCCATTTTGTTTAGGTTGGCGAAAATTCGACAGCAAACATAAGCTATGTGGTAATAAAATATGACAGCATCAAATTTCTATGCTCAAAGACCAAACCCTTTTAATTACAAAAATAGGTTAATTGGAGTGGATGTTATATTCTATAGACAGCTTTATGTTTATTGGGCTCCACAGTGATTATTATAGTCACAATTGCTTGCTAGGACCCTTTAAACACTAAATGAGAAAATTATATAAAAGAAAAATACCAAAAAATACGAGCATAAATACGTCCTTTCACGTGTAGGTTAAATTCAATTTTTTATATGAAGAATATTATTCGTAATTTTTTTTTTCTAACGGTGAAACTTTATGAGTACAGGCATTGATACAATAATATATAGATCTATTGTATGAGAGACGATACATATTTATTTATTTTTTTATCTTCAATTGAAAAATTAATAACATAAATGCAATATTAGATTATTAATAAATTAAAATCGGATTGTAACATCTACTAATTTTACTTTTTTCTTTTGACGTAGGAACCCGCAGCCGCTACTTGTGAGTGCGCACTGGGTAAACCTCGCTCCATAAACAGTAACCCACAAACCACACAGGAGAAAACGCACTAGGCAAGCCCGGTGCGACGGGCTCGACCGAGAAAGCATTGGCAGGGGATTCGAACTTGTGACCTTCGATCTCCGCGTTCATCTGCTCCACCAACTCGATCACCCCCGAAGGGGTATAATGGAATTTTGTCACTAATGATTTCCAATTAAGTAAATCCTAGAATGACATTTATGAGTTTCACACAAAATCCTCCAAGATAAGCAATTAATGTATTTGTTTAGAGCATGTTTGGTTAAGTTTAAACGGAGTAAGATTCTTTCGAAAACTCAAAAAATATGTGAACTTGCTTGTGAATCCTATAGAATATGTAAATAAAATATATGGTTAAACTTAAAATTATAACTCAAGCTTTGGCAAATGAGCATACAGTACAAGAATGTTATAAAAAAGTAATTTTGCATCCATTTAAATAATTTTTTTAAAAATGGTTAGGGTAGAAGAGCTAACTCAACGTGACTTCCTTGAACACCTTTTTTAGGAATAACAAAAACAAATTGAACATGACGGGATGGGGGCAAGACAGCACCCGGATGCATAGGATCAGTCTCCTCCAATAGTGACTTTGTTAGACATAACCTGGCCATATCCATGAGTGACCTAAGCATAAAGCACTGCCCCCAAACTTTTCTCTCTCTATAAATACACCTCTTCTCCACTCTCTTTTCACAAAACAAATTCAAACAATTGCACCATTTCTATATATCTTCTTCATCTCCCATAAAAAAAGAATGAGAACTGGTGCAGGCACATTTATTAACACCGCACCATCAAAAATGACAGCAGAAGAAGCAACAATAACGGCAAAGACAACATTTTCTCCGCCGGCCGCCTCTACTATCCAGCGCTCGCCGTGGCACTCTCCGGTACCGTACCTCTTCGGCGGCCTGGCCGCGATGCTGGGACTTATAGCTTTTGCTCTCTTGATCTTAGCTTGTTCATACTGGAAACTCTCCGACCAAATGAATGGCCCCGGAGAGGGTGAAAGAGACGTCGAGGTCGGTGATGATGATCAGAAAGGTGAAAACGCCACGGCTGCGATGGCGGTGCTGCCTTTCGAAGAGAAGATTGTGGTGATTATGGCTGGTGATGTTAAGCCAACTTTCTTGGCCACCCCCATGTCGAGTAGGGCTTCTTCATCTGGAGATGGAAATGGGAAAAAGGAAAATCAAGAAATGGCTGAGAAGCCAAAACAAGAAAATGAAGAGACCTCGCAATCCCAAGTGAGCCAAGAACAAGTTCATTAGGGTTTTTTTTTCTCTTTTTGAATTTTCTCATAATTATTTTTTTTTTCCTTTTTTTCATTTTGATTTTCAATTTTGTGATCCGGGAAAATGTTAATTTTCTGCTGAGATAAAATATATACAACTTGGAAGAGGCTCATTTTTGGGCACTTTTTCTTATAAATTCGTTTATTCTTTCCTACGAGTTGATGAATTATTCGTGTTCTGACACAATAGTTCATAAAAATCACAAATATACATTTCATCATTGTCACGAGAGTCTCTTAAATAAATAATCATGGACGTGAGCTCGATTGGATTCAAGTTCATATATAATTGTGAGCGTGACAAAAAATGATATATAGTATGAGTTTGATTTATTGGCAATGTGACACATACTTGAGATCATGGTAAAAATCGAAAATCAATAATAAGACATTATGTGTCCAAGGGAGCAAGGGGAAGTCAAGCAATTACGAGCATTGATAATCCACTTAAAAAAAGTGATGGCACAAAGATTAGGCCAATACAAAATTTGAACTTTTTCTTTGAAATTGGAATGAATAAATTTAAAGCTACCATCAAACTTTTAACCTTTTTCTCAAGAGAAGAGAATAAAGTAAACAAAATGATCGAAGTATATATTCTTAATTAATGGAAGTTTAATTATAATTAATCATCTTATAGATACACAATAGTCTTTATTATGAGGTTATCGGATTTGGACATCGGCTGTCGGCTTGATGGCCGGAGAACATATGGGGTCTGCTACGCCACGTGGTATTTTTAATTAATTTATGAAAACACGTGAATTTTAAATTGTGAGTATAAAATTTACTGGGTAATTATTTGAGAAAGATTTTGATAAAATGTTTAACAGATAAAAGTTGATAAATTATATAGTTGAAAAATTGATAAAAATTGTAATTTATATAGATGTGTCGTTAAAACCCTATTTGATGGTCATTATTTTTAGAAAATGGAGTTTTGAATAGTAATTTTTTTGAAAAATATGTGGTTAAAAAGTAGGAAATTTTTTTGAATTAACATGCAAAATATTTTATTGTATTAACGTATGATTGAAAATTAGTATGAAAATTAAAGAGTTCTAAAATAATGATCGTAACTTTGAATTCTATTTTTTAAAATAAAAATAAGGGAAAATTTCGAAAATGTGCAAATAATCTGGAAGTTATATGAAATAAGAAGAGGGGGACAGGATGGAGAGTTACGTCATAAATTACCCTTTCTTCTTGGGATGCAAGTCGTCGGACACTTGGAAGGAGGAGGTTGGCGGCGAAAGCGGTTGGATAGTGACAGGCCGAGCACGGCGGCGGGTGGCCCGTGTGCGGCGGCGACGTGAGGCCGCGTAGCTATTAAATGCAACCGTTCGTACTGCCAGCGTTAAAGCTTTTGCTAAAGCAGGTAGGAGATTGTTGGAAATTGCTTTCTGTCATACTATGGGTTAGATTTGACTAGGTTAAAGATTTAGGTTTTGAATTTTAATTTAAAGAAAAAATAATTTTCAAATATCTTGTTATGTTGTCACGTCTGTGCAATAATTCACGCAGTGTCGTACCTGTGTTTCGCGAGGCCTGATGCGAATTTTAGAATTTGGGCTCCTAAATCATAACAGACAATCCATTTTTTCATTTATGAGAATCTTACGGAACTAAATTTATTAACTTAAAATCAACAATAAAGCAACAAATAAAAATAAAATATTCAAAATATTTATGTTTCAACTTTCAATCAAATAACATTACGAAAATATTCTAAACAATCACTTAAATATAATTCGTCCTGCAGTTTTTGAGACAAAAATATCAATCAATTTTATATAGTCTAGTTGTTCAATCATTTCTTTTTCAATGGATAACATGGTCAATCCATTCAATCTTTGTTGTGACATAAATGATCGGAGATAAGTCTTGATCAATTTCATCTTGGAGAAACTTCTTTCTGCTGATGCAACTGTAATTGATATAATGAGCAAAATCTTGTACGCAATGCAAGCATTTGGAAAAAAATCTTTCATTTACTTCAAGTAATTTAGCACATCAATTGTTATTTTTGTTTCTCTAGGTAAATAGCAATTCAAAACTGCCACTCTATGCATAAGTCATCACCAATGATGTCTGAATGTCCATTATGGTTCA
>CAIGRP010088186.1:0-19511 GCA_903798385.1 Fraxinus cuspidata
ATTAAATAAAAAAATTATAACCTAATTTTAGAAAAATTAAACTTAAAATCTGATTAATGAAGTGTAAACTTTAAAAATAGGGCTAGCTGTAATTTCCTCGTATGTTTTTTAATGGTAGTATTGGGTGAAATTTCGTCTTTTCAAAATTAAATAAAGCTGCTAGGCCGGCCCATGTGCCCTGGCCGAGCAGCTCTCTACAAAATTTTATGACTATGAAAATTGTGAGGAGCCATTGGGCCAATTATTTGGGCTTCAACCCTCACAATCTCCATAGAAGTCCAATAGGCCCATTTCTTAATATATTTAAGAAATATATTTAATTTTATTTTTGCTTTAAAGAAAGGTAAATAAATTTCAAAGAAACGCTGTAATAAAAAAAAAGAAATATATAGAGAGATGAAGAAACCGGGAGGTGGAGGCGGAGGAGGAGCGGCCGTCGATAAGAAGCGCAGTAGGCGTCCATACGGAGAGTCCAGCACTGAGACCCCTCCTAGGGTTGGTTAATTAACGTTTTACTAATTAAATATGTACGCATATAAAGAAATATAAAAAATTTAATTTTTACATGTTGTGGTGCTTATAATATGCTTTATTATTGAATTTTGGTGATTTCCTGATGTTTTGTTACATTTCCATGGAGGATCTGACCCCAATTATAAAAGCCCCAATGTAAATATTTTGTCATTCTAAATTTGTAGTTTTTTTTAAATTTTTATACAGGATGCTTAAGATTTTGGCTAGTTCACGAGGAACGACAGATACAATAACTCTGGCATGAATTTAACTTCATTTTTCGTATAATTGTAATTTAGCTAATTTTGTCCCTTTCTTCTTAATATCATAAAAGCAATGCAACCCATATAGAACTCATTTTTGTGATGATCTAATTATGTCCACTGTGGAAAGATAGGAAGATTTTCGAGTTTGGCAGAACATAATGTGGTTTTCGGATTCAAATAAGAGTTTATATTCATATACCTTTGAAGTGATTTTCCCAATTTTAATCCATTCTTTCAACCAAATAAAGGGTTACTATGGATTTTTTAGACGGTGGGATAGAGTAGCCCTTTCTGAGACCTTTTGTTTGGTCATTTTCTATCTTTCTAAAGAATTGTCACTATATTTTAATCAAGATCACAGTTTCTTTCGTTCCTTCTTTATGTAAATTGCTTGATCGTTTTTTCCCTTTTAAATATAAATAGCCCTAAATTTATAATGTTTTTGGACTAGTCAAAATCAAAAGAGTGTGTGTAATAGGACTTTCACTTTTCTCTCGTGTCTCTCGCTTCGCAGGTCACTTATTTGTTCAGTCAGTCCTATATCACTATTCGTATTTCTCTGAATTGCTGGCATATCAACAAAGCTTGAGAAAAAGAATAATTTACTGATTTAAAAAAAAAAAAAAAACAAATAAGAAAAGAAGATGAATGCTGTTATACTCTAGTTCTTGAACACTTTCAAGCTGCTTATACTTTATAGTGATCCATTGAATAATATAGCTGTTGCTATGTTCTTGCTACTTTTACATCCTATAGAACAAACGTGATAAATTTCAAACCAAAGGTAAGTCTGACCTTGCTTGGGGACTGATAACATGTAATTTAAAGATGAAGTCTTTACTTTGCCCATAATTATCGGAGTCAGATGTTTAAGATGGATTTCTTTAACTGCCCATTCTCTTGATTTTTGGTTAAGCATAAGTTTCAAGGCGCATGCTACTTGCATCTTTTTCATGTTAATTAATCCTTATTATGGTGATTCAATATGCTTCTCATTTAAAATTAGCCTTTCCTCTTTCCAAATTTTAATTGCTGAAGAGTTTTACGTATACATTGAAGTGCATGAAAAAGCGAGAATAAACTGATTTAAATGTTGGAATACTTATTACACAGGTATATATTTATGTCGCATAAAATAGGCTGTGGATAAAGTGAGTGAGTCGATGGAATGGACTCTCAAAAGTTTATTTCATTGCATACATAGAGAGGATTGAAGCATTACCGATAATTCATGCAATAAAATCCTGGAGTTGGTCTGCATGTGTTTGTTGGCAAATATTTTTCTCTCTGTAAGGAAGAATCTCAGGGAACTAGTTGAGCAAGAAAGAATATAGATATCCACATTTCCCTCTCAGGATCTTGGGTTCTTATTATAAGTTACCAATCTTTTTATATTGTTCCCCCTGAGCCAACCAAAAAAATGCAAGGAAAAATAAAAAATAATTGAAAATTGTCACTCATCTAATTTTGCAGCAAAGCTATTTACAAGAAGTGTAATTGTTTGTTTTTCTTAAATTTCTGATGGTTTTATACATCTTAAATCTTACCCGATGCCCTCTTCTAAATTCCAGAAGCAAGATGCAAAAAAGGATATGTTTCAAGTTTTTGCTGAGAAAGTAAGAGATCATAAGAATCTGGAGTCTAGATGGGCTGTCTTACAAGAGACAAGAGTGGAATATTTTAGAGGAAAAGATTTTGTTAGTTTTTTGAGAAATCATCCAGAGCTCAAAGACATTCTTGAATCAGATAGGAACTTAGAAATTGAAGATATAGGCAACATTCTGCTGAGAAAAAATCTTATAGTGCGGTGTGATCGTGTTGTCAAAACTCTTCGGCCCGGGAAGAAAAAGTTGTCTACATGGCCAGCACATTTGGAGATATTCTCGGTGAGTTCTTGAAACAGTTTGTTTACAAAGTCAACCAGAAAGGTGTTCTTTATTTAACTTTTTTCTTTGGGGGTAGGGGTGGGCCTGGTAGCAGCGTTTGAACTTTGTGTGGTTGGTTATAGTATGGTATGATATAATAACAAGAACAAACTACCACTTCATTAAAATTCGAGTTTGCTACATGAGTCCTTAATGTCGTGAAACACAATACAAGCTAGCTTAAGATGAATAAAATCGAATAGTTTGGAAACCACCACAGGCCTTGGGATTGCATAACTAACTAATGAAATTTTTGAGTCCACATGTAATGTATTATCCCCATTCAGCCTGGTAATTATTATTCAGTATCTCATTTCTGTTGGATTGGTTTATATTTCTCTCTCTTATCTACTGATGCTTTGCAGGAGCAAGTTTTTTCTGATAACGATGCCTTCTTTGCTTGGACATTTGTGAACCGAAGGCCATTGTGGCAAACACTTCTCTCATTTTTCTGGCCTGTTTTGACCCTTGCAATCTGCTTGTTTCCTGTGTATCCCCACCGCTGCAAGCTATTTATTCTCTACTTCTGTGCGGGTTTACTGCTGCTTATACTTACCCTGCTTCTCTGTAAGTTCTTTAGTGCTGCTTATATTAGTCTTAACTCCTTTTGTTTCTTGCAATTCCCCTCGTACTTGGCATGTGTAAGACGAACACTAAGAAGAATTTGGCATGCATGTTCTTTTTCTCATCTTTCATGTGATAATACTGTTTCCATTGTTTGCAAATATACATTATTATAATGTGCTGGAAAAACGTAGAATAAATAGTATTGAGATTCTGTGTAGGAGTTTCTAAGTTTCTAGAAAAAAGTTCTTTCTAGTCTAGGGGAAGAGTTTGGAAATAATTAATTTGTTACTTGTATATTTAACTTGTTTTGATGGCTAAAAAAGCGATAACTATGTACTATGGCCAACCATCTATATAGATATGATAAAGTGAACACCAGTTCTCATAAAAGATTTGTTTTGATCTTTCTTATTGATTGATGTTAGCAAGGACTAGAAAAAGGTGATATGCCATTTAATAGAACATTGAGTTTTTTTGTCTCTGAATATTGAATTTTTTTTCCTAATTAAGTTTTCTTTTCACTGCACAGCTGAGTTTTTCTCTTCTATGATTATCGTGAACAATTTTTTTGATAATTTTATATAGATACTTAGCTCATTTGGCAATCCATTCTCTTTCTGTCTTGCAGTGGTTGACGTCACATTTATTTATTCATTTCTATATGAAATAGCTGCTATTGAATCAAATTTCTTGTGCTGATTCTTTTCCTGCAGTAAGAGCCTTTGTCTTTGGATCTCTATGGATACTTCTTGGAAAGCGTGTATGGTTTTTCCCAAACATTCTCGCAGAGGAAGCAACACTCAAGGAATTATTCCAGTTTTGGCCCAAGAAGGATGAGGACGAGCGTCCAAAGTGGACGGTTAGGCTATTTTATGCAATAGTAGCTGTGGTGGTCTTTTTACTTCTGAGGCACCATGCTCCTGATGAAGCCGCTAGAGCAAGGTATGTGTGTCTAAAATAATTTTTTTCCAAACTGCAACTAAAAACAAAGAATGAAATTAAAAGAAAGATGAAATGATAGTGCTTGTAAATGTTGATTGTTTCTAGCAAAATCTTTTTTATTTTAAATTTATATTTTTTAATTTTGTTTCCTCTCCCTCTTCTTTCTGTCTTCGTGTACACTAAACTAATAAATATATCTACAAAAATCAATTCTTAACTACCTCCCCTCCAAAATCGTCACGTTTGTCGAAGGGGGTGAACAAAAGGCTAATCTTGCAGGGATTTTTTTTTCTAGTAGGTGATTTTGGTTTATGGAATAATGACTAATGAAGGAAGGCCTCTGTAGAAAATTTTGCAAGGCTTCTTTTCATTTCCTCTCACTACTTTGGCCATCCATTGGAAAATTCCATTAATTTCTTTGTGTCAGAGATTACAATCCCTGCACTTGTTTCTTTTTGTTTGTCATTTTTAATGGTTTTGGCTTGTATATGTGGTGGGATTATGACTTCTGACTCATATTTGATCTTATTTTTTGCTCATACTATGAACCTGTTTGGGGTGGCTCATGTTAAAAAACAAGCTCCAAATGTGTGGCTTATTTGAATGTAGGTGGGTCCACATTTAAAATAAGCTACACATTTCTTATTTTTCAGTATTGCCCTAACATGCTCTATAAGCAATTATTGCACTTGGATGGTCGACCAATATCAGAAACATAACGGAACAAGGATTAAGGTCTACAAATAAAGCTCGATAATCTCCTTATAGTCTGAGGCAAATTTTTCGTTATTTTCCATTTCATGTCATGTTTGAGAGAAAAAGACTGGACAACACAAGGCATAAGGATGATAAAAAAAGCAAAGCTAGTGTTCTTTATAATGTTGAGTCTTATCCAATATTGTGTACCAAACAAGCATATGCACATATGGTATGTAGCACGTGCAAGAGCACGAGTGGGCACCAAATGCACGATGCTCAAATAGAAACTTCTCTTCTTGCAGGTATCAGAAGCGGGTTTCCAACATAATTGATGACGTTCTTGAGTGGTCCCCAAGTCTTGCACTGTCGGGGATGATGGAGAAGCAAACCATGTTTAATGCTACTGATCCCGATAGTAATGTTGCTGATGGGAGCAAAACCACCACGGAACAGATGGCTCAACCTGAGGATGTAGAGGGTGATATCAGCACAGTTGAACATGAAGTCGAACAATCTATTGAAAATGCAGAAGATACAGATCACCAATAATCATTGTGGCAATTATGTGTAACTACAGAACATGAAATCTCAATCGGACAGCAGGATACAGAATTTTTTGTTTTATTTTCCTTTTTAACCTCGAATTATGGTTTGACCTTTTTACTGTCAGTTTGTCTCGAGTGTATAACTTTGTAATTTGTTCTAAATATATAAGATGGCATTCTTACTAGAAGACGAGTTGCAGTGTTTTCTTCTGATATCCTTTTGGCTATTAGCTCTGGCTAGGCTCAAAGCTTAACTCGATTGATGCTGGAGCTTGCCAAATTTTACGGAGCTGACCCAAAACCCATCTTCAATTCAGACAAGTAATTTGCTCGCATGAAGCGAGACTAGAAGGAATGAGGATGAGCCAGAAAAACTCTCGTTTAATATGCAAACCCAATGCATTACTAATCCTTGAGCATTATTAGGAAAGTCAAGCAGACAGAATAAATACTAAAATATATGATAAACGAAACATTCGATTAACATAATCATCTCACAATGGGGATTGCATTGACTTGCCCCTAGCAAATATTTATCAAAGACGTAGGTCTCAAAATCATAAGATCGTATGGGACTGACCCCTGTTCAGTGCCGGTAAGTCAAGAAAGTGACCTAATGATAGTGTAGCCAATGATGGAAGCCCCAGTAAACGACAACCGTAACATAATGGTCCTAAAATAGATAAATTCCTTGTTGGGTCAGTTTCAACTCGCACAAATGAAGTGAGAATATGGAGAGTCTCAGTGAGAAGATAGGAGAGAGTCATGTTTGTGAACATGTGAAATTCTCTCCTCGTTTATTAATGTTCATGATACCTGTGTATGAATTTCATCCACGAAACAGAATATGATGCACCGTGTCAAATATCAGAAATAAAAAATAGCATCCAACCACCGAAGCCTAACATTTTCATAAAACAATCAGCATCCACACACACTTTCAACTTCAGAAAAGGGTAATGCAGTGGGAAAAAAGAAACATGTTAAAGAAACATGTTAATCCCAATACCAACTTTACATAGTTCTAACATCTAACAAGAGGGAGACTTTTTCCTACTCAAACTTCGTCTGATCCAGGCCTATGTAGCTCACATTTTGTACAAGAACAACGAACTTTTAAACAAGATAAGAAAGTTAATTTATCTTCCCTCATCTCTACAAGCTAAAAGAAACACAGCCAAGAATGAATTGCCATCCACCTCGGGGAAGCCAAGATTTAAACAAGAAACCAGCATTTCATAGCTTTCACTAAACATAGAAACTCACTGCATGGAAACTGAACGATTTGATACAATATTTTTCCACTACTGATTTAAAGCGCGCCCTTCCTCTCTCTCATCGGACATGTTAATTTCCTTTCTAACACTGGTGATATCATTATTGAAAGAAAGTTCGGCCTTAAGCACTTTCATTTCGCTAGACTCGGAGAGCAAGGGCTCAGAACTTGATGAAGTAAAGGACTGTGATGAGATGGCAGAACCAGCACGCGTCTCCTTTGAGGTGTCGGCATCAGACTTCTTTTCAAAACGTCCTCCGGAACCTCTTGCCCTCCTCAAAGCATGCTGGTGTCGGGACTCGTGAAGATAAGGCTGAAAGTCGACAAAAGAAAAACAATTACCAGCAATACAGAGACCAGAACCCTACAGAAAGTACTCGAGAATCATGAATCAGCTTCCAAATGGAGCATACATATGCTACTTTTCTCTTACTTTTTAAGTCAAAAAAAAAGTTGCACATTCAAAAGTTAAGTCTCAGTTTATTGTCAAAATAAATTACTTATCCAACTTTGACCAATAAAAAAATTATTTATTTTAAAACATAATTATTCACTTTTAACTTATAGGTGAACTTCTAAACTTAGCTAAGCATGCTCTTATTTTCGTTGCTTAAGAATTCTATGTGGGCAACATCCCATTAGAGGCTAATCATGGAAACAAAAATGTTTGCGTAACCAACCTTTCGAACTTTTATTAATTTCTTTTCAAGCTCTGCTTTAGCACGTGATTGCCTTCTCCGAAGAATCCCATGGTACTGCTTGGCATTCACATACACGGGCTCCTGTGTCATTTCCATTGGCAGCATCATCCTCGTATGATGCATATCGTATATAATAGGAACCTGATCAAAAGAACAATCTTTATCATTTTTTATTTTTTTTCTGAACAATTTGAGAGTACACCACATCTAATTAAATTGAAACAACTTTCCCAAGAATGTCGAAAGATCATATGATAAAAGCTAATATCCTCCCTAAAAAATTATGGAAACTACAATATTGACTGACTGATTTGAACTCTTCAGCCTAAAGTAATAAATCGATACAAAGGGAACTTTTGTGATGTCGTAACCGTGCCATCCTAGGGTAGCAATTTTGCCGTCCATTAAGAAAAATAAACAATGGAAAATATTAGTCACAGAGTGAAATTTATTAAATTATTCCAATCCCCTTTTGCTAACTTGATATTGAGCTGCATACCACCTATTAACACAATAAAAGGTGTGATCAAAATTTTCAAATATTACAAAAGAGCAAAAATAGAAAAATAGATTCTTAAAAAAGTTTTGACTGTGCATGAAACTCCTTGCAGGTTAACTGAACTAAAATTAAATAGTCACCCCACATTTGGACAGGTTGACAGGATCTAACATTTCATTAGCGGGCTCCACTTAAATTGACAGATGGCTGTTCATTGGTATCAACGGTCACCTCACAGCTTAACTTCTAGATCACATGCAGTCCCAGTCAATGCACAGCCATGTACCAGCATCAGCCTTCACCAATGATACTTAGCCCTTGTTTGAGCCCCATTTTTGTATGACAATGTGTTTTGGAATAGTAATTTTTTTTGGAGAATGTGCAATTAAAAAATAAGGAAAAGTTCTCGGTTTACGTGTAAAATTATTTCATGGAAGAATGTATAGTTGAAAATGAGTTCTATAAAAATGAGTTTTTTGAAAAAATGGGAGCCAAACGTAGGCTTTGTTTCTTTATATCTAGCGTTAAAAGTCTTCTGTAAGATATATAGTGTGTTCCCTTCACTTTTCATAGCTTTTTGATGTCAACTCACGTAACGCGTCATTTTTGTCTCAAGAGTATTACAAGGGGTATTGAGTTTTCGAAGAATTGCCTAGAGTTTCTCAAGTTTTTACGCCCCTCTCTAGCATTATAATTTTTTTTTCCACAATTAATAAATGGAATTTGTTATCATTTTCAGTAGTCTTTCTTTACAGCTTTCTTTACTTATTTTAACCCAATATGTGCAATCAACTTTTATAGCATGAGTGTTCGGTAGTGGTCTAGTGAAGATGACTCCTTCCCACAGAGTGCCCATTTCTGAGCCTTATATAAGGTGCCCTGTGCTACATGCTCCAGTACTGGTGATGTGTTTTTATATTCCCTCAACCTATAGTACTACATATTATTAAGGTTTCACAAGTAAAAAAGGCCAATTGCATTAAATAGGAATGGAAACAAGAAGCCGGGCAACCACAATCCCTTACTATAAGCAAGTACACACTTCCCTTTTGACAATTTAATAATGAAGAGAAGAAAATAAGAAATGAACTCCTGCATTCAAAACACAAGTTACCACTCATGCACATACAGAAGGCTGGCCGTAAGCTGCCATCATTCCTCCATATGGATCGTAAGGATTCATAGCACAGGCCTGAAATGGAACTCAAAAACATAAAGAAATGTTTTACATGATAAAAATACAAACTTCAACAATAAATTTATCATGTCATTGGAAGTGATCTACATTCAAAATAGTTTCAAGTTCTCATTGAAGCATTCTTACAATTGAGTGCCCACCAAGCTCAAGCTGTGGGGGCTGCGTTATGTTGTCACCACTCCGGCATATCGTTGCTGAATCTCGCAGAAAATTCAGACCCTTCCGTCCATAATTTCTATCTAGCCTTGACAATATGTCCCATTAGTATCAACTTTCATACATGATATAACAAGAAAGAAATTCAACACAATTTTAGTGAATAAAAAAAAAAAAAATTTAATTTAACAAGGACTTCACCTATATACCAACAAAAACCAACTTCAGCAGACAGCTCTAGTTTGACTCAACTAACAATGGGGACAAGAATGTGTGAGCTAGAAATATGTCTTGGCAATCAGAGAGAGTTCTGAGAAAATTAAAAGAAACATTCCTTTGAAAGTAATTGGCATATGCGAAAAAGGTAACTGGAGTTTCACATATAGTACCTTCTGATTGTTTGATAGCATTGCCCCCTTCATTTATGCCACCCTCAGACTGTGATTGGCTACCCATCGATTGTTCCATTGATGACGAATCTGAGTCATTGGGTCGCATTATTGAAGGCTTGAAGCTTCCAGTGATACTGCACCATGGTTGAGCATGTATCAAAGAATCTGAAATATTGTAAAGATGGGAATCTCCTTGAGTGGTGCTCTGCATCTTGGATTGCGTGCTCCACTAGTTTCTCCAATGGACTTTCGAGCGACTTCACGTCCTTACAGGAAGCACAGACAAAATAATGTCCAACCAACCCTAGGGGAAAAATGAAGCTTAAGTTTTTCATAAGACCAAATCATACATTCTTATTCTTCAGATTTTGGCTTTGCATCTAAAGCTCTTCCGAAAAATAAACTATTCAATGTTGCTCATGCAAAAGAAATTAACGCCTTTTAACTTTACTTTTGAATTTCCATTGCTACGTATGCAAAAACACATTACCACTACTTCCAGATACAAAATTCCTAAATTAATTTGCATTTGTTTCCAATTTAAAATAACCCAAAACATGCTTATAAGTTCAATGTTCTACTTTTGACACTTCATAATCCAGCTACTAAATAGGGATTGATGTCAACTAAATCAAGAAACTACTGTGCAAGATTTGCAGACAGAAATGAATTACTAATTCATCATACATCTTCAAGAGACGAGAATGCAAATACCGTGTTTTCTATCTCCCACCCGTAAATAATACATGTTCATCCGCCACCACAAAAGGTTATCTTTTTTTTTTTTACAGTGCATAAAATCCTTTTGACAGTTACTTCACTGTTACGACAACAATTATTTAAATAATCAAATGAAACATAGTATTTTTAGTCACAATTAAAGCTGCCCATCTATTATAGTCAAGATAACAATAAACGAAGATCATCCTTATGAAAAAAATCACCAAAATTACACGAGATGACAAAACAACTTCAAAAACCAATCTGTTTTCCCTCAAGAATCGAACCCAGCCATGCGAACAATAACATTTTCAATAACTAAATATAAATCACATTCAAAACAAAACCATGAAATTAAAATCCCAAAATCCTGTACACACACATACAGAAATAGGACTCCTGCAGTCGAAAATATGAAGAATTCCAGCAAATAGAGAAAAATTTTACCAATTAAATGATGAATAACGGCGATTACAGAAAACCCAGATATTTTGGAGGCTACAAATTTTTTTTCTTGGAAGAGAACTTAAGAGATATGTATGTTTACGATGATACGAGAGCGGAATATACTGTGAATAAAATATAAAAATACTTCGCAGAGTATCTGTGTTGGATACTTGTATTGACTATTGACCATTGAGTCACCTGAAGAAGAATCTAGAAGGCTTCACTTATTGCACGACACGTTTAATTTTTCATATATAATAGTTTTCAATTTGATCTAGAGTCGCAAATCCAATGAGACTAAATAACATTACTCTTTGAAAAAAATACATGACTCGGCCTGGTGGCATCCCATCCAATAGTGGGAACACCACATGGCCCCCTTGGATGGCCATGGCCATGTAGCAACCCTCTTTTCATTTTTCACATTTTCTTGATTCAGCACGACTCTCAAGGTTCTTGTTGATATAATGATAATCACTTTTATTTTATTTGTCTTAGATACTAAGTGTTTGATTTGATAATGATTTATATTAGATATTTTAATTGATCTTATTGGGTTGAGTTGTAGTTATTTAAGTTTATATGTAAATATTTAAGTTTATATGTAAATATAAAAGAGTGTTTGAAGGGTGACGTAATTCGAATCAACAATGCTCTCAATGCGCTAGTCATTACACATATCACTTATATTTTCTTTTTCTCTCCGACTATTGAGATGTTTGATCACAGAAAAAGGAGACCTAATGATTTCTATGAGCTACTTTGAGTAATCTTATTGAAACGACTTGTACTTTCTTTTAGTTTAAATGAAGAGTAAAATAACGTTTAAATGATAGAGAAAAAATCTCTTAAAAATTCTATTATAACTCTTTTTGGTGTAGTTTAAAATGTTGATAAAAATTTAAATCAATATAAACATTAATTTTAATTAAACATTTCATGAAATTCACAAATTTTATCAAATTTTAACCACACATTTTATAATTTTTTATCAAATTTTTACAAAAATCTGATTTTTAACTATCAAATAGGGGCTATTTAAAAATTGGACCTATTACTCAGTTTTCATAATTTTCTAGAATTTTAATCGAGTTTAATTTTTTTCATGTAAAATGAATATAATTATAATACACAAATAGCATTAAGGGAATTGCTTTTATTATTATTATTATTATTATTATTATTATTATTATTATTATTATTATAAATTGCTCTTTTAAAGAAAAAAGAAACAATATATATTTCACATAAGTTGCACTCATAATTATAAGGCCCGGCCCAAGGACTCAAAAACTTTATATACAATGTTTGATAAATTCATTATTGGCTTCAAGAAAAGCAAAAACAAAACCAAAAAGATTTGAGAAAATAACATAAGCAGTAGATTTCACATAAAAACAATTTCTTGCAAAAAAAAAAAAGGATATCCGGGAAAATAACAGCTAATTCTAATTCCATCCTCGAATCCTGTCAAGAAAACAAACAAAAAATTTATGTTCACAAACTCAATATAACATTAAACACGAATTTCATACATCACGTGACGTTAAGGTATCTAAATAGAATACTGGAAAATATCTCATCGTCCCCTTGAAGTAGCTTCCTTCAACTCATCAAGTGATGCAGAAAACAGCTCTATATAACGACTACCAAGTGTCATCCTATCCTTAGCCAATGCTGCTTTTGCATCGTCTACATTTGTGAATTCTACAAAAGCTTCACCGGTCGGCCTCCCATCAAAATTGTAGGTTATATGGATCGAATCTTTTGACAAGGTAGCATTCTTAAAAAAATCTACTATGTCACTCTTGCCAGCTGAAAATGGCAATCCCCTCATTCGTAATATCGTTGTTGGTTCACCCATGTCCTTCCCTTCAAACGATTTTGACAATAACCTGAATAGAAAAAGTTATTAGCTCTTTACCGGTATCTTCTCGTGTACAGTATACACGCAGCACAAAGGTACATACCGTTGTAAATAAATAGCAACTCTTTTCACATATGATTGGACAAACTATAAAAGTAAATGTAACTTCATCGGAATCATAGTAAAAAAATTATCACAAGTTATCACTGTGATCCATAACAACGCTAAAAAGTAAAATAAAAAACAGCCTTGGCACATGATCACAAATAAATGTGTTTTGGCAGTGCCTATATACATATATATACTGAAATCGAAGTACACTCCCATTTTAGTTTATTATTATGATAAAAAATTTACAAAAACACAAATAATCGTGGATAATTGCAAAAAGTACACAAAATCAGATTAATGAACAATCAAGACCTTATAAGCCCATATCACCAAGTCATCAACAGCTATCATAAAGTGATCAAAGGAACAGCTGAAAGAAAAAAGTCCAAAAATATCATTAATGAAGGAATGGTACAGTCGATTTCCACAGGTGGGAACAGAGAATAAATGATAACATTTTTCATATCAGGGATTCTAATTTTTACCCTTTTTTGTTAGTTTTCATTATGGTTCCAATTCAAATTGAAAGTAACAAGAGAATTGCAGCCACGATTCCAAACCTTTCATTCTGTCGCTTACTTTACCCAAACCTTTCATTTGCACCACCCATAGTCCTAAACCTTTCATTTCGTTGCAGCAGAAAGACTGATGGATGGATTCCATTTATTTGACCGTTAGTTGACTCAAAAATTAAAAATCTGACCACTTTTGAACCATATAATGAAGGGAAAAAATGGTCTCTTTCAATTTTGAAAATATAAAAGAAATACTTTGACCTTCTTCCCCAACTCCAAATCTACCCCCCACCCGACCTCGCCCTCGCCCTTCCCCTCCCAACCAACCAAACCAAACCCACCTCTAAAAATCGTCACAACCACTCAAGAATCCAACAACTCAACCTACTTAATTTATTAAAAATGAAGCTAAGAGTCCATAATGATAACAAAACATAGGATCTTTATGATCTTAGGATCGATAGAGTCCAACAACGGGAGATTCTACAATTATAATATTCCTATGACTTGATCTGATCATTTTGTCATTTTTGCATTCGTAGCAAGATCTAGATATAGAGTTTAACAACCATGAGCGAGGCACTCCCAATTTCACTTTCCTCACAAGTCCCTGGCATATCTACCTCAACTCATTAACACACAAATAATGGAACCCACTTCCTTGCACCCATTATCTTGAAAAAGTGTTGTCCTGCTAATCTTGTTAACTTCCTAATAGCATGTTTGGCAAAGCTTGATTTATTAAAACTATCCACATATTTCTTAGGACGTACAACTCACTAGTCAGTTATTATCCACGTGTTTTGTATGACCCATAACTTATAAGCATTTAAGAGTACTACCAAGCATACATTAAATCCTCACAGAGCATATATTAGAAGGATAAAATAGCTAAACTTTTTCCTTGGATTGGGAAAATGGCTATTCGTGTAGTTGAATGTTGCATTTCATCATAAGACTACTAGGTCTAAAGGAATACCCCTAATCATTTCTCCTAGAGGCCAAGCTCATTGGTGCTAACTCACAAGTGTTAACATCTTATTGTTTCACCACCATGGATTGCAATACCAAAATACAATTTTTTATTGAAGAACTTGTTCTGATGGTGAAATCGAAAGAAGGCTTCCTTCAAATATTTTTGTTTAAAAGGCTCTCCCGGCTTAATGAAGAATGATATGTTCAGTATGCACCAATTAAACAGGCCTCCTCCAACATTTATTTATCCCTATGGGACCCACAATTTTTAACCACACATTTCATCAACGTTTATCAAAATTGACTAAAAATCAGATTTTAATCCTTATCAAACAAGAGCTTAAGTTTTCATTAGAGTATTTAGCCTATATTTGGCTCATGTTTAAAAAGTTAATAAACACTGAAGCCACTTTTTATCCATACACATTCGAGGGACTCACAATACTACATATTTATTCATCACTCTTTTTTATCTATTTATTATTTAAACAGTTTATAAACACTTCTCAAACATCCTCTTTAGTATTTCCCCCTCTATCTCCACGTTTTTGTATAAGATACGGCTAGCGTGTCTATCTTAACACATACCTACAATGAGAAAAAGAAGCAGCCATCTATATACCAAAATTGTGCATTTTCGAAGAATTTTATGGCATGCAATGGGAGTCAAAATGCTAAGAACATGCACATCTACGAATTTTGGCTTTATTTTTAGTAAGAGTTTGGAGGTGACGATAACTCGACCTTGTTGAGTCGAGTTAGAGATCAACTAAACCACATTTTCTCGAACCTATAGAGTCCAATTGAGCTAGGGCATGATATAAATATTTAGTTCTTTCTCTTCTCTTTTACTTCTCTTCTAGTCCTTGGTATAACAAAAAATAAAAAACTCATTAGTTAGACTTTGAAACCCAATTGTGATCCTCACTTCTCTCCAAAAGTTGTTCCAATCATTGTAATCAAGTACATATATTGTTCATTTTCTCTCTTCCATTTCCTTAGGTTGAGGATGGAATTAAGCCCATGAGAATGAATAATTACTAATAAAAGAGCCACTACGAAGAATTTCATGATTAATGAAGAACGCCCAGAACATATGTTGATATGGGTCATGAAACGGGGTTACGCACAGTGTTAGCATAAGTTGGAATGAGTTAGAATATGGAGGGGAGACCAAAACTAACATGGGATGTTGTATTTGTTAAGGATCCAGATTGCTCTGGTCTTATTAGGAGTCAACCGAATGATAAAGGGCGTAGAGAAAAAGGATTCTACAGCGAACCTCAAATTTTTCGAGAAAAATCTTAAAGCTTGTTTATCTTTCATTATAATCTCTTTATAATTTAAAGGTCAAGCAAAATTTTAACTTTAACCACACATTTTATAGGATCCACAATTATTACTCACTTATCTACCAATCATTCCTATCACATTAATGTTTCACCAACTTACTTTGAAACCCAAACAGGCACTTAATTTTTAGTTGTTGTAAACCAAAAGAGCAGTGTTGCTATGAAATAATGAATAATGAAGTGAGACCCGTGTCTTCTAAGAAACTTCTAAAATAATGACCTTTTCATTTTTATCTCATCATCTTTTCCAATTATTAACTCCTCAATCCAAAAATTATGTAGGAGAAAATTATGAAGTGATTCAAATAAATCTCAAATGAAACAAAACTTGAGAGCTAAAATCCCTTCAGTGACACCATGTGGATTATCAATGGTAGCTAGATGCCATCAACATTTATCTAACAAAAGTGTCAAATATATATCTATAAGTCTAAGCGTATCGGGCAATGGATAGTTCGTTGATAACAATGTTGTTACCGTGGAAAATAGTTTCAAAGCAAGTGAATTGTGGCAAGTAAATAAATTATGGGAACAGTGCTCTATGCAAAACATAGAAGAGTTAAAACAAACTACCATATGAATTAGATTTGTCGGTTTGGTATACTCTTACATACTATTCATCACAGGAAATATTTAGAAGCAGCTAAAACAACATACAAGAATTAATTAAAGTATATTTAAACTAGCAAAATGCAAAATAAATAGTGACACCAAGAAAATGAGGCAATGAATAGCAACGAGGAAAAGCACACAAAAGATAGTCACCTGCCACTGGAAGCTGTTTCTTCCAACTCCTCGTGTGATGAAGGGAAAAGTTCTATATAGCGATACTTCAGGGTCATCCTATCCTTAGACATAGCAGCTTTTGAATCTTCAGCACTTGTAAACACCACAAATGCTTCTCCAGTTGGCCTTCCCTCTGAATTAGCTATCATATGAATTTTGGATTCAGAAAGCACAAAATCCTTAAAAAAACCCATAATGTCCTCCTTGCTGGCAGTGTACGGCAACCCCCTCAATCGCAAGACCCCAGTATACTCTGCCAGGTCCCTGCTCTCATCAAAAGATCTAGCCCTCGGAACACCACGGCGAGACAAACCACCCTGAGAATCGTAAACTTCATTTGCTATGGCCTTATAGTACTCATCCTTTCTGCTTAGAAAGACCTCAACATATCTCTTACCAATAGTTTCCCTATTCCTCTGCAGGGCGAAATCTATTTGAAGAGGATAACCCAAAACGCAATAAGCTTCCCCAGTGGACTTGCCCCCCTTGTGGACAAACAAGACGTCTACTAAATCTAAATCATGGAAGAAATCAACAATTTCAGCCTCCGTGCAATCAAAGGGGAGGCCTCGAAGCCGAACCACAGGGAAAGGCGGGGGAATGCAAGAATACGAAGGAGGTGGTGGAGGTGGAGCATTGTATATATAACTAGGACCAGGAGGAGTTCCATAATATGAGGATCCCTGATCCATCAATCGCTGCCGTTTGAAACCCATTTCCCGTGCATCTCCGCCATCCACGAATTTACTTTATTGTCATACAAACACAAACACATAGACATTCACCTGGTCAGTACTACATTCATAATAAACCATGGAGTCATGGACAAACAATACATAGACTACTTTCCTCCAACTCCACCATTTTTTTCATAAATGAGACTCGTAATCATTACCTTCAAATAAAAAAAACCCAGAAAAAATAGGCATACCGCTACTAAGGAAAACATGATTTGTATAAAAAAACCCGGTCTAAACAACCTAAATCTTGATAAACGTCTAATAATTTGGATGATTGCTGTATTTATAAATATTTAAACAACCAGGTATCTAAGAACGCAATAAAACTAGAAAATAAAAATGAAAACGCCCATTTGGAAGCATGAAATTAGGTTTCCAAAATTTGATTTCTTCAAAAAAGGAAAAATAATACAAACAAATTGAAAACCTGGGTATTAAAAAAAAAAAATTAAACACTGCATTAAACCAACAAAAAAGAAAAAGCATGCAAGAAAAAAAAGAACAAACAAATTGAAAACCTGGGTATTGGGAAAAATTAAACCCTGCATTAGACCCACAAGAAAGAAAAGGCATGCACAAGTGTTTTCGAGCCGCATTCATGCATACAGTTTTGAAATATTAAATCTTCGTATTTTAATTCTGATTAATTCAGAACCCAGAAAATCTTATCGGAGAAAATAAGAAATAACGGGTAGAACAATCCAATAAAACTCAGATTGGAATTATTAACTGAATTCCGAACACAAATTGGAGGAAAAATATACGGAAATCACAGGTTTTTCGAATTCTTACCCTCTATAGAACATCTCTTGCGTTTTCTAATTGAGTGCTGGGTTGATTCTAGCTAAATCTAGTTGGCTGTAACTGTCTGTTTTACCTGGAGAGGGAAAAATATGAACAAGCCCTAGATATAATTTTTAACTCTATTTTAAAAAGTTTTTATTTTAAGTGAAAACGAAATAACTTATTTTGATAGAAAGTGTGTGATTAATTAATAAGAGCAAAAATGAACAAAGAGATTTGATTTTTTTTTTTATTATTTATGATGGAGTTTATTAAAAATATTTGATAACTGGCATTACAAAATCTTCCCATGCTATTTTAAGACAAAAAAAATTTGGGAAGTTTTTTTATCAACAATTTGAATTATAGACAGATAAAAAAAAAATAAGTTATTATATAAGTAGATACTTTTGAATCTTTCGAAATATGTAAATAAATGATGATTTGATTGTTCATATATGGGACTAATCCAAACATAGACTAAGTTTACTGTTATAAAGCCATTGAATAAAAAGTTTATGACAAAAAAAGTATATTATAATTATGAAATTAATGTAACTTTAATTTATAATATCAGATAATTAAATCTGTATTTACTTTCAATGTTAGTAATTGTTAGCTTGTCATATATGAATTGAATTACTTCAAAAGTACACTATGTAAATCAACCACTTAATTTTCACCTGCTCTTTAATACTTGAACCTCATATCTTGCGAACTTGTATTCAGAAAGAAGAGGCAAAATAAAACAAAAGCAAAAATAAGAAGTAAAAAGGGGTTCTTTGTTAAAAGACACAGTCAATCAATGTTGTTGAAAGAAAAACATTTTCTCAATGTTTAATGGTCAAATGGCCTCACTTTAAAAAAACAATAAATAAAAAGTATAAAAAGTCTAAAATATCCCTACTATAATAAGACTCAAATACTCTTTCAATCCAATTAAATTCCACAATTCATCTCCAATGGTAAGAAACGTGATCTTCCTCTCATGTGCTTGCTATTTNCCTTTTTCTCAATGTTTAATGGTCAAATGGCCTCACTTTAAAAAAACAATAAATAAAAGGTATAAAAAATCTAAAATATCCCTACTATGAAAAGACTCAAATACCTTTTCAATCCAATTAAATTCCACAATTCATCTCCAATGGTAAGAAACATGATCTCCGTCTCATGTGCTTGCCATTCCCAAAATTTTGTTATTCATTATTTTTCTCACATATCTTCTTCAACATTTTGAGCATTTGAACAAGAACTCTGATTTCTATATTATCTACATTGAAACCTCTATAAAATTTGAAGAAAAAAGAAAGATATTGTTGGAAATCTCATGTACATTGGTCCTTTTATTGTTGAATATAGTAGAAAATGATAATTTAGCTGATTTTTTTAACAGTTGGTGTATTTAAGTACTGTCAGCAACTGCTGGACGAATTGTAGTACAAAATGGCACTTCAGCCGTTTTACGTAGTGTAGAACGACACTACAGTCGTTATTTTCCACGTAAAACGACTGTACAAACATTACCTGTTATGGTTT